>OY856412.1:49730000-49915000 GCA_963693085.1 Alisma plantago-aquatica
TGTTCTAAAAAAATGATGAAATTAAAATATTAGAATTAAGCATTGTCATATCATTTCTTTATCAATAACTACAATGCCATGTGTTTAATAATCTATGCAAGAATGAAATAGTAGCATGCTATTTCAACCAGTATATTAGGGGACCGCTAATCCACTACAACCTGTGCATTGGGTGACGAGACATACCCAAACTCTAGGAGCCAAAGATCTAAAGGGGACAAGGCCTAAAAGGACCAAAATCTAGGGAGTCAAAACTCCAAGAATTCAATTCCAATGCAATCTTAATTTTTAAAAAATCCAACAATAATGAAATAGCAGTGGTGAAATTTCCGAATGCAAGAATGACTTATAATAAGATTAGGGTTCATCACCAAACAACATGCATGTAATTTAAGAGGTAAAGCAAAATAATTCAATAAGTAATTTGAGAACCTAGTACCTTTCACTCGAGATAAGATTTCAAGATATTTGACCACTCAATATTTGACTGGAATTTGAACATGCAAGTTACAGAAAGACAAGATATTTTCTCACTATAGGAATATTGTCTTGGAATCCAATTTAATATATTTTACTTAGGATTTAGGTTTCTATCTTCCATTGTTTTCCATATTTTCACATCAACATTAGTTTTAGATTTCCATCTAGGTTATATATATGTAGTGCTACATACTCAGTTGTCATATTACATTTTATCTAGATTAGATCCTAAAATGTTACCCCCTCTTACATGTAATTATATTTAGTAACTAGGTTCAAACATGTTTAATAAAAAAAATATTAGGGATGTGTAGTGTTTAAACCATACATAAAAATGTAAGTGAGTACATAAATACTTTTCATTTTAAAAATGGGTAACTAGTATAAGCAATATTCAAGGTACTAGTATAAATCATATTTTACATACTCTCCTACATACTCTCCCTCTCTGATAGCATTTTACTCCAAAATATTCCCAAAAGTCATATTTTGGTTCACAAATATATATACTTACCTAGGGTTTTATATTCTAGAAGGAATGAAATCACCAGTTCAAACATACTCTAGTATCACTGCTAAACTTTCTAGAATTTCACACTTATCAGTGAACTCCTATATGTATGGTTCTACTTGTATACCCATAGTATGGAATTAATTGGTCAAGTTTCTTAACAAATTTTTAGTATTGTTACCATTAATGATGCTTAAGATATATTCATAATTTTATAGGTACTAATGACTAGATTGAAATCCCAAAAATAGGGAAGAGCAATAGTAGTGACAGGGAAGTAATGACTTACATGTGATTATTGATCTGCTGTGATCCATTTCTTGGAGACAAGATACAGATCATGACATCTCAAGATACCATCATGATGCTTCCAATCTACTTTTAAATATCTTGGTGGTATAGAAGATGTAGTCGAAGGTTTGCAATGCTTGCTGCAAACTTGACTACAAGAAGGTGATGAAGAGGAGTGGAAGAGACGGTGAGGTTGGATGATGGTGACGACAGTAGGTTGTAAGTTTGAGCTATCCTCGATGGTGAGAGGCTTATTAAGGCATATGTAGAAGGACATGACATCATGATCTGTATACCTAAAATCCAAACATAACGGAGAGGCTGAGATCATAGGCATTTTCTTCTCAAAACTATGGTTGGAGGTTTTTCTGACTTGTTTCTCTGGGCAATGTCGGGATTTGCTAATTGGAAGGTCATAGGGTCTTTGAGGTTTAGAGGTATAAGAATATGGGAATAGCCACAACATAGGGTGGGCTTGGCTTCATAGGTAGTGTCTATGTATGTCCAGTTTGCTAGTTGATCCAACAGTAAAAAAGGGAGGCTCTGTAATGGAGAGAGGGAGAAGCAATGCCACCAACATTACATTACATGTCCACATGTGGTATATGTTGTCCGCACATGCTAGAGGTGGTATAGGTTGGGTTGAGGGTAATAAGGAAGAGGCGGAGGTAGTGTTGGCAGGGCATTGTTGTTTTTTTCTAGAGAGGGCAACATTAAGGGAAAATGCTAGGGTCTATACAATGCCTTGGTAGCCAAAGGAGCGCAGGGCAGGTAGTTGTGTTGATTGCATCTAGCAAGGACAACACCACAGGAAGGAGGAGGGGTATCTGCCGCCTGGTGAGATGAGTTTCTAGGTTTTTGAAGATGAGAAGTAGGCTGTGTCAGGGTGGAGGAGGCAGAGTACTACAAGGAAGTAGGGAGGAAACAAAAAAATATTTGGATTTATACAGTTGATGACGCTAGGGTTTTGACTATCTAGAGGAGGTGGATAAGGGCTAATGGGGGAAGGGAGGCTTCAAAGTTTTGTAATGGCCATGATTGTTGGCGATACATGAAGGGAGGAAGTGCCAGGGTTTACGTGAGGAGGGTGAGAGTGTAGCGGGTCTACTCCACTTAAATTTGGTTTAATTGCTCTTTAAACACTTAGTATTTAAGTTATTTTAAGGATTGTATAATTCTTAGACTACTAGTGGAAACTATTTGTATTTGACCAATAATCAAATATATTTAAAGCTCTTATTTTGTGATTATTAGCCTTGCAAGTGAATACTCTAACCAACTTAAGGTAATTATTTTCCTTTTTGCGTTGTAATGGTTTACTTTCAAGATTAATATATTCAAAGTTGCAAGTCCATTTTTCTTACCAATTTGACCATAGGTACAATTTCTAATAAATATTCTCACAATAATATTAACACCTTTATTTATGATTCTTGGATGATTAATTAAATTATAGTCATTATGTTTATCTATATTACAACATTTGATCCAATAAGTATTACATATTGATTCCAAAGCTAATATTTACAAAAATGAATATATTTTTGAATCACAAGACTTTATCCAAGTTTCTGAGAACTAAAATATCAAATTGTAAAAAATGTTTTCATGGTAACTCATAAGAGATAATTTAAGGGACCCTTTTGCAAATATCACATCTAAGGAAAAATGTGCTCATTTAGACAAATTTTTTGAAGAGAGTCAATCCAAGAGCATGATAGTTTACCAAAATTGTCAAATGAGGTTTAGAATGAGGGACAAATTGCAAAAAAATCTCAAGAGAAGAGATTCAAGTCAAAGAAACAAAATTGAAGACTAGTAATTCTACCAAGGAATGTGATTTTGGATCAAAAAAAATAAGTGAGACTTCATATTAAAGGATGAATTTGTAGATGCGCTCAAGTATAGGGGAAATGATGAAGTTTATCTCAATATAGAATTACGATCCCAAATATAGTATGTTATATTCTCCACCCCTTATTATGGATTTGTCCTCAAGATTGGAATATCCATGGTTTCGTCAGGTATTACTCTAACCCCTAAAAAGGATTCAACTTATGATCTAAATGTAGCATCCTTCACTTTATTAAACCTTACATACACCTAACTCTATGGTTTAAGGATCTCATGTGACTCTTCTATAGGATTTTCTCATACCATCTTGATTGTGACTTAGCTCGAGAAATCATTAACAAAACTCCATGAAATCATTTTCCTTTGTACATATAATATTATAATGAAAATAATTTTTTTTGATGGGAAAACTTCACAATACAAAACTAAATTTGGCTAAAATCAATGCGATGAGTAAGTTAGAATCACCTTTGTCAACATTCACTTAGCTAAATATTTGACTCAACGTGAAAAGAAGATTTACATGGAATCAAAGGGTCACCACAGTAACTTCAGATATAACAAAGAAGAAGGACATTGTTTTCTATCAAAGAGAATTCTCAGATTCAAACTTAGGGTTTCTAGTCCAACTATTCACCTTTCAACCACTAGTTTATGCAATAGATAACATCTGAATTTTGGTTGACAATAATGTCTAGGATTTGCGATTTTTCCCAAGTAGTAAAAATCACCTTGGCTACGTTGGTATGCATAGTGAGTAAACCCCACCACCAGTATTGTGGATCAGGAGTAATTATGCCGGAACCTTCACTAAACATCGTTCCTTAGACACCTCATCTCAATTCACTTACATGGTGATGTTATTAGAGGGATATGTTAGACAATTTATTTCACATAACTTTGTATTTCTACCTTAGATGAAAAGGGTTACAAAGACTAAGGTGGATTGTGAACTATTTGTCTATGTTCTAGGTATGATAGTTATTTAACCCTAACTTCCACGAGACATGCATGAGCACCGACTGTTCATAGATCTGATACGATGTTGTAAAGACCTGATCTTTACATTTGAATATTTAGAAAATGTATAAAAAGTATAAAAAATCTTTATTACAAGCATGCTTTTACATTAGAGTTGCAGAAGTTACCCGATCAGCGTTAGCGCAGCTGGTAAGGCACGATGTCCCCCTCCTGGGGGAGCCGGGTTTGAGCCATGCTGTGGAGCGCTGGATTTATCACCCGCCAGTTATCCGGGCTATGGCTGGAAAGAGGATGCGGGCTCTACCTAAGGCAGTGAAAAAATCCTTTTTTTTAGAGTTGCAGAAGTTTTATAGAGGATTACAAATTTAAGAATGATCCTATCTACTCTTCAATAGGGGATAACTCCTGCATGTCTCTTCTAGTCCATATTAGTATCACCCGTCCATGAGTTCCCAAAGGAAGAAAACCACTCATGTACCCTATGAAGGAAAAATATGGGTCAATGAGGCTACTACAAAATTTAACTATTGAGATATTTAAATGGTAAATACACAATATGATTTAGGTATAATATTAATTCTAGGAGAACACTATTTGATGGACTTAGTTTAGTAGAATAAAGATCACAAATATCAACATTTTTGATGTTCAAATTTCAAGATGGAATTTTCAAAATATTGGTAGCTATCAATTATGCAAGATTGTCCATGTTCAAGATATCAAAATGTTCAAAGTTAATTTTCTACAAAATAATCAAATTAAAATTTTAGGATTAACCACTGTCATATCATTTCTTTATAAATGACTACAATGCCATGTGTTCAATCATCTATGAGAGAACGAAACAGAAGCATGCTATTTCAATCAGTATAATGGGGGACTACTAATCCATTACAACCTGTGCACAAGACGGAGGGATGTATCTAACCACTAGGAGGAAAAGCTCTAAAGAGGCCAAATCCCAAAAGGACAAAAGTCCAGGGAGTCAAAACTCTAAGAGTTCAATTCTAGTGTAATATTAGTATTTAAAAAATCCAACAATAATGAAATAGAGGCGGTGAACTTTCAAAAGAAAAGAATGACTTACCAAAGTTTAGGGTTCACCAACTAAACAAGATGCATGGAATTCAAGAGGGAAAACAAATTAACTCAATAATTTAATCAAGAACCTAGTACCTTTCACCCGAGATAAGATTTCAAGATATTTCACCACTAAATATTTGGTTGGACTTCGAACATGCAAGATCTAGAAAGACAAGATATTTTGTCTCTATATGAATATTGGCTTGGAATCCAATTTAATTTGTTTTACATAGGATTTAGGTTTTCTATCTTCCATTGTTTTCCATTTTTTTGCATCCATATTAGTTTTCGATTCCAACTAGTTTATATATTTGTAGTGCTACAAAATAAATTGTCATATTAGTTTTTCTCTAGATTAGATCCTAAAATGTTACCCCCCCAACATGTAATTCTATTTAGTCACTAAGATCAAATATGTTTAATAAAGATCTTATTAAAGATGTGTAGGGTTTAAACCATACATACAATCATAAGTGATTACATAAATACTTTTCATTGCAAAAATGGGTAACTAGTATATGCCATATTCAAGGTACTAGGATAAATTATATTTTACACACTCTTCCTTTCATATAACATTCTAATATGAAATATTCGTGAGATGCATATTTTATTCACAACTATATATGCATACCTAGGGTTTTATATCATAGAGGGAATGAAATCACCAGTTCGAACATACTCCCGTATCATTGCTAAACTTTCTAGAATTTCCCTTTTATTAGTGAACCCCTATATGTATGGTTCTACTTGTATACCCATAGTGTGGAGTCAAACGATCGAGTGTCTTATCTAATTTTTAGGATTATAACCATTAATGCCGCTTAAGCTAGATCCATACATTTTATAGGTCCTAGTGACTAGATTGAAATTCTGAAAATAGGGAATAACAATAGTAGGGATAAGGAAGTACTAACTTACATATGATTACTGATCTTCCGTGATCCATTCCTTGGGAGCAATATACAGATCATGACATCTCAAGATACCATCACGATGCTTCCACTTTACTTTTGAATAGCTTTATAGTATAGAATATGTAGTCAAAGGTATACAATGCTTGCTGGAAACCTGATTACAAGAAGGTGATGAAAAGGAGTTGAAGAGGCGGTGAGGTTAGATGTCGGTGATGGCAGTAGCCAGTAGGTTGTAGGTTTGAGATGTCCTCGATGGTGAGAAGCTTATTAAGGCTTATGCAACATAACATGACATCGTGATCTGTAGAGTTGAAGCCCAAACATAGCGACAAGGCTGAGATCATAGGCGTTTTCTTCTCAGGACTATGGTCGGAGGTTTTTCAGACTCGTTGCTCTGGGGTGTGTCGAGATTTGCTGATTGGAAGGTCATAGGGTCTTCGAGGTTGGGAGCTTAGCAGAAGATGGGAATAGACACAACGGAAGGGGGTGGTTGGCGGCACATGTAGTGTCTATATATGGCCAGTCCGCTAGTTGATCCAATAGTAAAAAAGGGAGGCTCTATAATGGAGAGAGGGAGAAGCAGCGCCACCAACGTTGAAGTGCAGGTCCACAGGTAGTAGCTGTTGTCCGCACAGGTTGGCAGTGGCATAGGTCGGGTGAAGGGGAAGGAGGAAGAGGCGGAGACAGTGTTGGTGGGGTATTGTTGTTGTTTTCTGGCGAGGGCGACATTTAAGGGGTAATGCTAGGGTTTGTATGATGCCTTGGTAGCCAAAGGAGTGTTGTTGCTGCATTTCAAAGCAAAAGCCTTTAGTCCCGCATTGCTTGTTTTGGAGGCTTCCCTCCTATTCATATATGGCTGCTAGTCCATGTAATATTTGAGGAATAAAATAGGATGTGGGCTTCGCACGCGCATCGTGGGGCAACCCTAATGGGTTTGGGCCGGTTTGGTCCGGAAACCCTTTCATCGGGCACGTCGGAGCCCCTTGCGTGGGCACGACCCCGACTTGGTTTTGCCTTTCGGTTCATTGAACCATTTTTAACCTGAGCCGCAATGCAACTCTTCATTTGGACGCTTCCAAACGGCAGCCCGATTTGCAACCGCAACGCAACTCTTCACGCGCCTTTTCGTTGTTACTTATACTTTGTTCTTCGCTATCGTTCGGAACGGTTGAATGATGTTTTCTTGTTCTCTTCTTCCTCGCTTCTCCGCCTTTGGTCTGTCCACTGGAAGAACGATCGGTTGCCTTTCGCTTGTCGTCGTGACTGTGTGTGCGCGCTTCACGTCGGCAAACGCTGTTGGATCCTGAGAGAGTAGCCGCGCAGGAGACTATCACACAGACGCTCGCCGTTGAGTACCGCGAAAATACTCTTAAGGACAGTGCTCTCTGCACGCCTCAGCGTATCTCTGGTAAAAGCTTTACTGTTATCGACTTACACCGCGGTTTGTACCCTATTACGAATAACAATCTTAAGAGTATTTATTTCTCTGATGGGTACTAATATGGAAGGTTTTGAAACTCCCTTTACGCCTGTGACGCCATCAAGTAATAACAACTAAATCGTCACTGTTTCTACTGTTTCGCGAACCCCAATCCCAGATGTTACAAAAATTGAACAGTTTAATAGACAACAGTATAGGCGTTGGCAAGAAAAATTATTACTGATTTAGAAATTTCTAATGTCTCATTTGCATTAATTGAACCCAAACCTAAAAACGCATCTGTTAATTGGAAAAAAGCAAATCGCATTTGTCGACATGTGATTCTAAGTACTTTATCTAATCAACTGTTTGACGCCTACTTTCCAATCAAAATTGCACCCCAAATTTGGAAAAGTCTGAACAAAAAATATATTCTCGAAGAGGCTTCTACCAAAAAATTTACTGTTGCAAATTTTCTAAATTTTCATGTGACTGAAGATAAAGAAATTACAACTCAAATTCATGAATTTCAGATTTTACTTGATGATTTGAAAAATGAAAAAATTGATTTTCCTCAGTCTTTTGTTGTGAGTTCTTTAATTGAAAAACTAACTGGTTCTTGGAAACATTATAAGAAGAATTTAAAGCACAAAAGAAAGACTATGTCACTGGATGATGTAATAATACATATTCGAGTTGAAGATCAAAATCGTACTAGAGAAAAATCTGAACTGAATAAAGAGTTGTCATGTACTGCTAACTTTGTTAATAATGAAGTTAAAGAAAATAAAATTTCTATTGAACAGTCTAAAAATAACCGAAAAAATAAGAAAGGGAAAGGAAAAAAGAATAAATATAAAGGAAACAAAGATATTAATAAAAAGAATGTCTTTTGTGTAAACCATGGAATTGCCTCATATTCGCACCTCCATATTCGCCTCCATGGTATTATAAAGGAAAAAAAGATATTAATAAAAATAATGTCTTTTGTGTTAAAATAACAAGAATGTTATTTAATGATTTTTGTGTAAACCATGGTATTATACAGGAATACACACCTCCATATTCGCCTTAAACAAATGGAATTGCTGAATATAAAATAGAACTCTAAAAGAAATGATGAATTCTATTTTAATCAATTCAGGTGCACCCAACAACTTTTGGGGGGAAGCAATTTTGTCATCTTATTTTCTTCAAAATCACATCCCTAGTAGGAAGACAAATAAGACATCATATGAATTATGGAAAGGATATCCTCCTAATTTGAAATTTCTTAAAGTGTGGGGGTGTCTAGCTAAAGTCTTATTAACTGAGTCTAAGAAACGAAAATTGGGATCTAGAACCCTAGATGGTATTTTTGTAGGTTATACTCAAAATAGTGCCGTATTTAGATTCTTGGTTATTAGAAGTGGCAACAATGTTGTAGAACCTAATACAACTGTTGAATCTAAAAATGCTGAATTTGTTGAACATATCTTTCCTATGAAAACTCCCTTAGAAAACTTATCTAATCCTTCAAATAAAATTTTAGAGGATATCCCAAGTACATCCAATTCTAATGATATTTTAGAACCTGATGATATAGAACCTAGAAGATCCACTAGGATGAGGAAGGAAAAGAATCTTGGTGATGATTTCTATTCCTTTATAGTGGATAATGACCCTCAATCTTACAATGATGCTATTAGTTCAACTGATTCATCTTTATGGAAGAAAGCAATTAATCGTGAGATTGAATCTATATTATCTAATAATACATGGAAACTAGTGGATCTTCCACCAGGCGTTAAACCCATAGGATATAAATGGATATTTAAAAGAAAATTGAAAACAGATGGGACTATAGATAAATACAAAGCTCGTTTGGTTGCCAAAGGATATAAACAACAAAAGGATATTGACTATTTTGATACTTTTGCTTCTTCAAGATGGCGGAGAGGAGTGGCGGAGCTGAGGGTGATGGAACAGTGGACTCATCTCAGGGATCGTCTCCAGCCAATGCAAACATAAGCGAGCCGCCAGAGAAGAACGGGAGATCCTGGGTGGATAAGGCATGAAGATTTGGACTAGCTTAAGGAGTTAAAGCTTGGAGACAAAGTTGTTATGGTTTAGATTTCCCTCTACTTATATCCTTATGTTGTATCATACATGTAAACCCTTATGGGATATTATGATGTTCTTTTGTAATCTTTTGTGAAAATTGTATATAGTCATTATTTTTATTCCGCTGCTATACTTTGGTTGTTTTGAATACCATTTATTGATGTTTGAAAATTTTGCACCTATTATAGCATACCTTTGAGTGTGTTTGGAATGGATGTTTTATTCTTCAAATTTTTAGTAAGGGGGTGATCCCGCCCTCATAGGAGAAAACAGAGATCGTTGTCACGAATGAAAAGCTGATGTACCCTAGAAGCAAAGCTGCAGAGAATGCGGAGAAATGGAAAAACTGTCTCGCTGGTTACATAATCGGGTTTAAGCCCCACCTCCTTACCTTGGAACTATACTTCATACAAATATGGAAAGTGAAGGGCTCCATTGAAGTCATAGGCAGAGGGAATGGTTTTTTCATCGTCAGATTTTCAGATCCGCTAGAACTGGAACATGCTCTTGAGGATGGTGTTTGGACCGTCAGGGGTAAACCAGTGGTCCTTCTTCATTGGAAGCCTGGAGATATCATTTCACGATTTAAGTTGTCTGATATACCAGTGTGGGTGAAGGTGTTTGATATTCCTTTGGAGCTTTGGGATAAAAGGATGTTCGATCAAATCGGTTCATATCTCGGATACCCCCTTTGCTCAGATAGACTGACCAGTGAATATAAAAGGATGGAGTTCGCCAGAATTCAAGTGCTAATACCTGTAGATTTTACCTTTTCTGTGACCCTTGATTTGTGTTAATATGATGGAGTCTCTCATTCTATTAGATTTGAATACGAATGGCGACCAACTAAATGCAACTTCTATGGACTTTTTGGTCATGGAAAATGTATCAAACCTGGTGTAACAGGGAAAAAGATTTGGGTCCCAAAAAAGCGTAATACAGATAAGGAAGTTGTAGTGGTGTCAAATGATAAGTCTGAGTAGGTTAATCCTGTTGATGAAGTAGGTTCTCAATTAGAAAAGAAAACGATTGAGGAAGCTATGAAGCTGTTTGAGGAAATGGAGAAGAGGAAAGCCGAATCTGAATCCATGTCTAGGGAGGGTCTGCTAGATAACTCAGTTATTGTTATTACTCCTGATACAACTCCTATGGATGTTGGAAAGACTAAGGAAAACGAGTTCAAAGTAGTTAACAATAAAAAAAGCAAAGGCTGTGAAGAAATTGCTGACCATAAAGCGGTCTTGAATAAGAGATTTAAAGAAGTTGGTGGAAATACTTCTATGGATCACTTTCCCACCCTAGTACTGGATGAAAATTGTTCCAATGGTTGAGTCTTCCTTCAGTATCATCTCATGGAACATCAGAGGCTTGAATAACAAGGTTCTGAAGGTTTGTGAGGAGCTAAGTAGGTTTAAGCCTCATATTATTGTCTTGTCTGAAACTAAAATTAGATCGAATAAAATTCAAAAGCTTATTGAGAAGTACTTCCCTGGGTTTTCTTGGATGTCTAATCATAACTCCCATGCTTTGGGTAGAGTGGTGATCCTTTGGAAAATTGATTTATGCTCTTTGTCTAAGTTGCACGAATCTGATTAGGTTGTGCATACTATGGTTAACATTCTGGGTGGAAATACTCAGTCTTTTGTTCTCACTGGTATCTATGGTCACAACGATGACTATGATAGATCATCCTTGTGGTATGATATTTTTCCTGTTTCTAAGAATGTGGTTGATCCTTGGCTTTTGATTGGTGATTATAATTCTGTAAGGAAGGAGTGTGAGAGGATTAGTAGAGATCCTCCCTATAGAAAGAGTATGCAGGAGTTCAATGACTGTATCCTAGATGTTGGTCTTCTTGAAGCTAATCGTAATGGTGCCTTTTACACTTGGGATAACCATCAAGGTAATGAAGACTTTATCACTTCCAAAATCGATAGGGTGTTGCACAACTTTGATTTTCTTATTAAATTCCCTGAGTTCAAAGCTTCTGGCTATGCTAATATCACTAGCGATCATAAAATTAGCAGTGTTTCTGTTGGTAAAGCTGTTGTGATCAAATCACCTTTCCATTTTATCAATGCGTGGACTTCAAAAGATGGCTTTAAAGATTGTGTTTCTAAAGCTTGGAATATGGATGTGAATGGTCATTCTATGATCAACCTATATTCTAAACTTAGATGTGTCAAAGCTAGCCTTTGTTCTTGGAATAAAAATATTGGTAACCTTGCTGATAATGCTAAAGTTTTGGAAAGTGTAGCTATCAATTGTCGAAGGTTCTTGATCAAAATTTGTATGATGAGTCTGTGATTATGAATGCTATTAATAGTAGGAAGGCTGCAAAGGAAGCCTTATTACTTGATGAATCCTTGTGGAGACAAAAGTCTCGTGTGCAATGGTTGAAAGAAGGGAACCCGTGTTCAAGATTCTTTTATGCCTCCTTGAGAGTGAGGAGACAAAGAAATCACATTGGCTATTTAGACATTGACAGTATCAAGTGCAGTGATATGAACATTATCAAAAATTATATTGTCTCTCACTTTAGTAACATCTTTAACCAGAAGTTTGAGGCTGACACTACAACTATTGGCAACTTGAACTTTCGAAAACTTGATGAGATTCAAAGGTTTTCTCTTGACAAGTTTGTTACTTCTAAAGAAGTTGAAGATGTTTTCCTTAATCTTAATATTGATAAAAGCCTGGGTCCAGACGACTTTAATGGTCTTTTTTTCAAGGAATGCTGGAGTATTATTAAATCTGATGTTATCACTACTGTTTTGGATTTCTTTAATCATGGTAGGCTTTTGTAGGAGGCTAATAATACTTTTATTTGCTTAATCCCTAAAAATGTGGTGGTGAGTGATATTAGAAACTAGCGTCCTATTGTGCTTTGCAATACCATCTATAAACTTATTTCAAAAATTCTTGCCAATCGGCTACAGGCTGTTCTTCCTTCTCTGGTCAGCCCTAATCAATGTGCTTTCATTAAGAATAGGAGTATTAAGGATGCAATCCTTCTGTCGAACAAGATCATCCACAATTTCAACAAGAATATGGGGAAACCTAGAATGTGTATTAAGGTTGATCTTTCAAAGGCATATGACTCTATTTTGTGGGAAGCCTTGTTTATGGTTCTTAAATGCATGAATTTTCCTGGAAGTTGGATTGTGTGGATTAGAGAAATCTTCTACACTACTTCTTATCAGGTTCTGATTAATGGTGAACCTTCTGAGAGATTTAAACCTAGCAATGGTGTTAGACAAGGGGATCCTCTAGCCCCATATTTGTTTGTTCTTATCATGAAATGCTTCTCCCAGATTCTTAATAAAAAGGTGTTAAATGGTTCCATTTGTCCCTTGAAGGATTCTCAGAATTTTGCTATTTCTCATTTAACTTTTGCTGATGATCTCATGATTTTTGCTGAGGCTAATACTCATAACGCTACCAGTGTAATGTCTATTTTAAAGAATTTAAATCCATGACTGGTCTCAGTTTGAATAATGAGAAAATTGATGTGTTTTATAGCTGTGATGTTGATAAATATCTGATCTCTAGTATTTTGAAGATTGATGAAGGGTTTTTACCTCATAGATACCTTGGTATTCCTCTATTTATTGGCAAGCTTAAAAGGGAATTATGTTCCCCTTTGATGGATAGAATCAAGGCTAGGCTTGATGGTTGGAAATTAAAGCTTTTACCCATGGCTGGGAGATTGGAGTTGATTCAATCTACTATTTCGGCTATGCATCTTTGTTGGTCTTAGACTTTTCCTCTTCCTAGTTCTGTGGCTTGTGAAATTGAATCCCTGTGTAGGGATTTATTTTGGGGACATTTAGATTTGAAGAAAAATATTCACATGGTTAAGTGGAAAAAAGTTAAGTTACCTAAGGAGGAAGGGGGTTTGGGAATTAGATCGATTAAAGACATCATTAAAGTTGCTTCTATTCTCAATCTTTAGAATGTGGCTTGTAAAAAAGACAGCCTGTGGGTTAGATGGATTCATGAAAGGTATCTTCTGAAATGTTCTATTTGGCAAATAGGCTACTCCAATTCTTGACTTTTAAATCAGTTGATTCGGTTCAGAAATGATCTTACTGTTCTTGTGAAGTTTAAAGTTGGTAACAGTAATTCCATCAGCCTTTGGAATGATCCCTGGTTTCCTGGAAATCATTTTTTTGGTGATGTTATTGGTTCTCAAGCTGCTTTGAGTTTGGGTATTCATAATGATGCAATGATGAGATGCATTATTTCAAATGGGAATTGGAACATTCCTTTGAATCGAAGAAATGCAAAAATTATCGATTGTTTAAACAATATTCCCAAACCTTTGAGAGGGTTGGATAGCCTTCTGTGTGCAGGTTTGGATTCTGGTATTAATCTTAAACTGATTTGGGACAATATCAGAAAGAAAGAGGATAGGGTACCTTACTGTTCTTGGGTTTGGAAATATAACAACCCAAAGGTTTATCAGATTAATGCATGGAAAGTTGGATTAAATAAACTTCCCACATCGAATTATGTCAGAAGATTGGGTATCTCTGTCACCTCAATTTGTTTCTTGTGTATGGATGGCTATGAGGATACTGAACATGTTATGTTTAAATGTTCCTTTGCTTCTAATGTTTGGAATAGAATCTATGATTTGGCCCCTGGGTACTCTGTTCCTACTTGCTCTGAAGATTTGGTTCTTTGGAATAGTAAATCGGCCCATCTTCTTGCCCTCATCGTGTTGCATTCATTATTTAAAGAAAGAAACGCCAGGGTGCATGAATCTAGAAACATGTCTGTTGTGAAGCTTATTGCTGGAATCAGGAATGATTTCTATCTCCTCAATTGAGCTTTGTTGGTTCTTTGTTTTTGGTTGATTTGGGTGTTTGTCTTTCTCTCAACTCTACTGATTTCTTTTTGTGGTTCTGAGGGCCTGTTTGTCTTTGCTGCGAGAGCTACTTCTTTGTCTTAGTAGGCAACATGGTTGGACTCTGTCTTCAGCTCATTCTTGCTACTGAAGATGTCTGCTTTTTCTATTTTAAGCTCGTTGTTGCTGCTGAAGATCTGTTGCTGGCCGTTTGCTGCTTGGGGTATCATGGAGCTGTGCAAGGGTTACCATGAACCCTTCTGCTGGCTTTTTTGCTTTCCATGATTTTTTTCCTGTTGAGGGTTATTATCTTGTATAGATATACCCATTTTCTGTACATACAAAAGTTCAAAAATAGTAATACAAAGGGAGCTTGCTTACCAAAAAAAAAACTAGACTCTCTTCAATCAGGATTTTAATTGCTTTGGCATATATTAAGAAATTAATTATACATCAAATGGATGTTACAACTGCTTTCTTGAATGGAGGTTTGGATGAAGAAATTTATATGGATCAACTCGAAGGTTATGCAGTTCCGGGAAAAGAACATATGGTATGTAGACTAATCAAATCTCTCTATGGCTTGAAACAAGCACCTAAACAATGGCATGAGAAATTTGATAAGGTAATTGTATCATATGGATTCCATATAAATGAAGGAGATAAATGTATATATATTCTAAAGTCGATAACCAAGGTTATGTTATTATATGTCTCTATGTAGATGACATGCTTATTTTTGGCACTAATATTGATATTATAAATAGTACAAAAGGCTTCTTGGCTTCTAATTTTGACATGAAAGATATGGGTGAGGCAGATGTAATTTTAGGAATTAAACTCCTTAAAAATGATGATTGCATCATGCTATCCCAAGAACACTATGTTGAGAAAATCCTCAAAAGGTTTTTAATGTTTGATTGTAAACCAGTTAGTACTCCTTTTAATTCTAATTGCAATCTTAAGAAAAATAAAAGTACTAGTGTTCAACAAGTCAAATATGCATAAGTAATTGGAAGCCTAATGTACTTAATGAATTGTACTTGTCCATATTTAGCATATGTAGTGGGGAGATTAAGTAGATATACTCAAAATCCTAACAAGGATCATTGGGATGCTCTACATAGGGTTTTAAGATACCTTAAAGGCACAATTAATCATGGATTGATTTTTCATGGATCTCCCACTGTGCTAGAAGGATATTGTGATGCCAATTGAATTTCTGATTCAGATGAATTGAAATCTACAAGTGGTTACATCTTCACTATGGATGGAGGTGCTGTGTCTTGAAAATCTTCCAAGCAAACTTGTATAGCTCGTTCCACTATGGAATCTGAGTTTATTGCCTTAGAAAAGGCTGGAACTAAAGCCGAATGGCTAAGACATGTTCTAATGGATCTTACCATTTGGAAGAAACCTTCTCCACCAGTGTTTATACACTGTGATAATCAAGCTGCCATAGCAAGGGCTAAAAACAAAGTTTACAATGGGAAGAGTAGACATATTCGTCTACGTCACAATATTGTGAGACAGCTTGTATGTGATAGCATAATCTCTATGGATTATGTAAAGTCAAAATTAATTTTGACCGATCCTCTGACAAATCCATTAAGTCAAAGACTAGTGAGCGATACATCAAGGAGAATGATATTATACCCATACCAGATGTCAAAGTGATGGATACCCAACCTTCATGAACGGTGATCCTGGGAAGAAGGTTCAATGGGAAAAACGAAGTCACTGGATGACTCAATGTGTTGTAATAAATGTTTCTCATTATTATGATGTAAACAACAATTTACAATGATTCAATTGAATATATTTCTTAATGGATTTCATAGCCATTAATGGTGGTGTATATGCTGCAATATATACTTGATGAAAGTCTAACTATATGAGTGTGGAGTGGGGCCGCTCCTATTGAGATTTGGGCAGATCTCTAGGGCATTCATGAATTTTTCCCAGTAGGCGCATGACCTAAAGGCACCAATCCGTAAGAAAGGTATTTGATTTTATGAATATCATGTGAGTAATGTATCTCCAATTTGACAAGGGAGGAATTGGTTCAAGAACATAGTTCCACCAATCTTCTACAGATTACATACATCTACTCTATGCTTTAGTTCAAAGAACTCAATTCTACCAAAGCTTATGCATGCTATTTGTTTGAGTTCTTCCAGTGGTCAACTCAATTTTTAGTTTGGTTTTGTTTTGAAATAGTGGGGGATTGTTGTGGCTGCTACTGTATTTCAAAGCAAAAGCCTTTAGTCCACATTGCTTATTTTGGAGACTTCCCTCCTATTCATATATGGCTGCTAGTCCATGTGATATTTGAGGAATAAAATAGGATGTGGGCTTCGCATGCGCATGGTGGGGCAGCCCAAATGAGTTTGGGCTGGTCCGGTCAGAAAACCCTTTAATCGGGTGCGTCGGCAAACGTCGCATCCCCCACGCAGGGGGGGTGCAAATCCAGCCTCCCGGAGCCCCTTGCGTGGGCGCGACCCCAGCTTGGTTTTGCCCTTCAGTTCATTGAACCATTTTTAACCTGAGCCGTAATGCAACTCTTCGTTTGGACGCTTCCAAATGGAGGCCCGATTTGCAACCGAAACGCAACTCTTCACGCACCTTTTCATTGTTACTTATACTTTGTTCTTCACTATCGTTCGGAACAGTTGAACAATGTTCTCTTCTTCCTCACTTCTCCGCCTTCAGTCTGTCCATCGGAAGGATGATCAGTTGCCTTTCGCTCATCGTCGTGACTGCGTGTGCGCGCTTCACGTTGGCAAACACTATTGGATCCTGGGAGAGTAGCCGCTTAGGAGACTATCGCACAGTTGCTCGTCATCGAGTACCACAGAAATACTCTTAAGAACAATGCTCTCTGCATGCCTCAGCATATGTCTGGTAAAAACTTTACTGTTATCGGCTTACACTGTGGTTTGTTCTCTATTACGAATAACAAGGAGCGCAGGCAGAGATGGTAAGATCTTAAGTGGCTGTGTTGATTGCATCTATCAATGTCAACACCGTAGGAAGGAGGAGGGGTATCTGCCGCCTGGAGATGAGATGAGTTTCCAAGTTTTAGAAGATGAGAGGTAGGTGGTGTCAGGGTGCTGGAGGTAGAGTACTATAACAAAGTAGGGAGGAAATAGTAGCGGATTAGGATTTGTACAGTTGATGACACTAGGGTTTCATCTATGTATAGTAGGAGAGTAGCTAATGGGGGAAGGAAGGCTTTCATAGTTCTCTAACAACCAAGATCATTGGCTTTACACATAGGGAGGAGGTGCAGGGTTTGTGTAAGAGGGTGAGTGTGTAGTGGGTCTACCCCGCTTAATTTTGGTTTAATGTATTTACGAAGACTTAGTATTTAAGTTATTATAAGGATTGCATAATTATTACACTACTAGTCAAAACTATTTATATTTGACCAAGAATCAAGTATATTTAAGGCTCTTATTTTATGAATATTAGCCTTGCAAGTTAATACTCTAATTGACCTAAGGTAATTACTTTCCTTTTTGCATTGTAGTCGTTTACATTCAAGATCAATATCTTTCAAGTTGCAAGTCCATTTTCCTTACCAATTTGACCATAGCTCCAATTTTTAATGAGTGAGCTCACAATAACATTAACACCTTTATTTATTATTCTCAGATGATTAAATTAATTATAATCATCATGTTTATCAATATTACAAGATTTGATCCAATATATATTACATATTGATTCCAAAGCCAATATTTACGAAGACGAATGTATTATTGAATCACAAGATTTTATCCAAGTGTCTAAGAATCAAAATATCTAATTGCACAAAATATTTTCAAGGTAACTCATAAGAGACAAATTAAGGGATTATTTTGTAAAATTTCACATCTGAGGAAAAAACGTGCCCATTTAGACAATTATTTCGAAGGGAGTCAATCCAAGAGCATCGTAGTTTACCAAAATAGTAAAATGAGGTTTAGAATGAGGCATAAATTTCAAGAAGTTTCTCAAGAGAAGAGATTCAAGTCAAAAGAAACACAATTAATATCAAGGAATGTGATGTTGGATCGAAATAAAAAAGTGAGACTTCATATTGAAGGATGAATTTGTAGACGTTCTCAAGTATAGGGGAAATTGTAAAGTTGAGCTGAATATAGAATTATGACCCAAAATCCACTATGTTACAACTCTCCACACTTTAAATGGATTTCGTTCTCAAAATCAGTATATCCATAGTTTATTCAGGTATTACTCTTCACCCCTAAAAAGGATTCAACTTATTATCTAAATGTAGCATCCTTCACTTTCTTAAACCTTACCTACACCTAACTCTATGTTTCAAGGATTTCTTGTGACTCTTCTCTATGGTTTCTTTCATACCTTCTTGTTTGTGACTTAGCTCAAAAATTTATGGACAAAACTCCATGAAATCATTTTTCTTTGTACATATAATATAATAATAAAATAATTATTTTTGGGAAAAATTCTTGATACAAAATTGAAATATGGCCAAAATCAATGCGACGAGTAAGTCACAATCACCTTTGCAACATTTGCCTAGCTAATTATCTGACTCAATAGTGAAAAGAAGATTTACATGGAATCAAAGGTCACCAGAGTATCTTGACTTATAACAAGGAATAAGGGCATTGTTTTCTATGAAAGAGAATTCATGGATTCAAACTTAGGGTTTCTAGTCCAACTATTCACCTTTCAACCACTAGTTTATTCAATAGATAACATCCTAATTTGGCTTGACAATAATGTCTGGAATTTATGATTTTCCCAAGTAATAAATTTCACCATGGTTAGGTCAGTATGTAGAGTGAGGAAACCCAACCACCACCAAAGTAGATTGAGAGTAATTATGCTAGAACCTTCACTGAACATCCTCTCTTAGACACCTCAGCTCAATTCATTTACATGGTGATGTTATTAAAGGGGTATTTTTGACATCTAATTTCACATAGCCTTGTATTTCTATCTTAGGCTAATTGGGTTAGAAAGACTAAGGTTGGTTGCACTACTACAGAAGTGCCTTTTAGTGTCGGTTGTTTAACCCCCTTTGGCGTCGGTTTCTGAACGACGCCTATGTGGGCGCCGCTAAAAGGGTGGACACTTCAGCGTCGGTTAAAAAACCGACGCCTATTTAATATAAAGGCGTCGGTGTTTTATAAAACACCGACGCCAAAAGGGTTCCCGCCATAGAAAACGGCGTCATCTAGGACGCTTTCTGCGTCGGTTATATACTAAACAACCGACGCAGAAAAGTGTCCTAGATGACTCCCATTTCCTGTAGCGCGAACACTTTTGGCGTCGGTGTTTTATAAAACACCGACGCTGTAAGTCTGTGCTGACGGTTATCGGTAAATAACCGACGCCTATATCTATTTTTTTTTTTATAAATCTGTTTGCAGGCCTGCTGTGGCTGGTCAGCAGGATGAGAACCTGCAGTTCAGTTTTCTGAACTGCAGGTTTACGACATCCATTGATATCAGCCTACAAACAGGCCACAAACCTGCAAAATTAACATAAAAAGATTCACACAAGTAGATACATTCAGACATCAATTCAATTGTCACGTTCACACATATAGAATCATTCAAATACATGTTTTAACATTCAGAAACATTCATTTACAAAGTATCATTCATCATCACTATCAACATCCCAATTATATCTTACAGTTGCCACTGTTTGTACAGCTATTGCCCATTCTTCTCTTACTTCATTTAATGATTCCCTCGTATATGGAGCATGTACATTTTTAAGCGTTTGCCTATAGTGTGGTCAGTTTTAAACACCTGCAAAGAGAATGATGTATATATATAAGTAATAATATAAAAATAAGATTGATATATTTCATACTAACTAATGAGACTATATATAATACCTCATGTATGGTATCGATGTCCAATGCGGCATGTTTGATAATCATCTGCATAAATCGCATCACATAGTATGCGCATGCCCAACCATTGTCTTGTGTAGCGCACTATAAATTGAAACATACAAATTAATACAACTAAGCACAATTCACATCAATAATATATACATTGGAGTCGGGGAGTCGGGAACTTACTTTTACGTTCTCCCAAGACAATGGCTGGTTCTTTTTCCTTGGGACCTTTCCTCCAGCATTTTTGAATGCATCTAAACCCCTACATGTTAATATAACACACTAAGTTGCATAAGTAAATAGTAATGTAATAAAAGATGTTAACGGATATAAAAAATGAAATATTTCTCACCAGAATAATGCCATTCTCATTACGTGTCCAATTTTAGTGTTTAATGTACTTCCTGCGGGATCTAGATAATAAACAGTGAACGTCCCGGGGACAATAACTAGTAACTCTCAATGTCTACCACTAGAGGTAAAAAGTTAACAATTAATAACTCAAAATGCAAAATAATAATGGAATTTTCTTAAGTCCAAATTATAAATAAAGCAAACTTACTTGACATTGAATGGAGCTATTATTATCGTCTTCATTTGATGACCAAAAATTGTAAAAGCATCTATACAGTATTGTTGAACACTATCAGGGTCTTTAGCTACCATACTAATCAATGATGGAATCAAAAATCCCACATGATCATATGCAAATTGTTTGCAATGATCTTCGATTAAGTAGCTGCAAAACATATAGACGTATGCATTAATATATAAGAAACTAGATCACCGGATCTTACACAAGGTATATGGATGTATAAACAAGATCTCACCTTATCCATGTCTCTATCATTGATGTATTCAACCATTCATACATAAACAGCTCAATAATATCTTGTATAAATAAAGAGCTGTCGTATGATTGACCTGCATAATCTGCATCTAAAGAAACAATTATAGGGCAAAGTATATTATGTACCCGTAGCCAACATGCCATTCCCCTACAAGCAGGACCTAACGGGTATTGTAGGTCAGTTGGAACCCAAGTTGGTAATGCGGGAATTGGAGGTGGAGGCCTAGGTGCTCCTGGTGTCTTCTTTTTAACCTGTATATATAATTTCAGATCAGTTGACATCATATATACACATTAACAGTCTAAATCAATGTAAATTTATCTTACAATTTCAGTCGTGTAGAGGACATCTGCTTTGGGCCACAATATGACCCCACTTTCTGCATCACCAAGTGTATCAATATCTGGGTGGGCATATGGCAACGCAACTTCCCTCCAATCGGGTAATACATGTATCAGGCTCACACGAATGTAGCCCTGCGGCATTGGACTCCCATGAAACGTTGCCCCAGGAAGGGACTGGTAAGCTTGCGCCTCTGCAACAACATAGTTTTCCATTCTTAAGCGGCATGGCTTCAATGCCTACAAATTTACGTAAAGAATGTTATACATATATACATATCATCTTGAAAACATATCATCTTGAAAAGACTAGCTACAATGTCATAAACAATACTTACAGCAGACGTGTTAGGCGATGGGTCTCCAGGATTACTTGCAGTCTGTGCACCAGGAGAAGAGTGGGTCGGCATAGGCTGATTGGAAGCCTGAGATGTCTGCCACCGCAACAATTCTTACTTGACCTTCTCAGCAACCACATCGTTGAGCTTCTTAGCAACTATATCCTCGACTCTCTTATTCTCCTATACATGGATAAAACAAATATTAGCTTTTTATTAATGAATTTCCTTTTGCAGTAACATTATAAAAATAGAATATATATGTTACCTCTTCTTGAGAAAGTCCCGCTCTGGGTTTGCGCTGGGATGGCCCAAAGAATGCTTTGATGCCCACACCAGCGCCGGCACCTCTAACACGTCCAGGATGCTCTGGGTTACCCAGAGCAACTGTCAATTCATCCCTTGTGCCCTGAGGGATGAACGTGCCTTGTTTTCTCTGCTCGTGCAGCTCCCGCTAATCACCATAAACAAAAATTGGTAAGTTAACACCACAAATAATCAATATTCAAATGATTGCTCTAAGAGTTGTATTTTACCATTTTTGCAGCCGCCTCAGCAGTTTCGAGCTTCTTTATTTCACCCTTCTTGTTTTTCCTGCCAGCTATCCAGATATCATGGCGAGGGAAGGGTGTGGCTGCAGACTCCTGAGTAGTCGCAGACTCCTGAGTAGCCGCAGACTCCGCCTGTAGTCTTTGGCGAACGCTTGCATAGCCTTTTGGACCCATAGTATGGTCATGTACATTCAGTGCACGCCTTGCTTTTTGTGCGTCACTGAGGGCCTAGTTAGTATGCACATTTATAATTACGTTAGTAGCACTAAATCTTAATCTTGAATAGGTGAATACAATGTATATTAATTAAAATGGGAGTGACGCCTAATACCTTGAATTCTTCAGATTTTCTTGAAGCAACAAAATTGTCCCAATCTTCTTTGTCCAAGAAGTTCCATTGTTCAAGGGCTGACTTCTTCTTCTTATCACCCTGTCTTATGTATTCTCTGTTCAGATTTGTCCTGTAATTCCTAAGCATCTTTCCAGCGCGTTGCATCACACTTTTACGATGCAACATCTCATCCAATGCAAACATATTCTGTAAAATAGAAATGTTATTAACTAGTACCAAAAATATAATTGCAAATAATAGAATTTGTAATCTACAAAAAAGAATTGCAAATAATAATAACTCACGCATAAATCTTTCCATATCAAGTCTTTCTTCGCCTGAGGAACTTTATGCCAATTATCATATTTAACACCACAATGGCTTCGAGTGACAACCCCAAGATAGTTTATAAAATTATTGCGGTTCACTCCAATTGCATTCCCTCCATTATCAAACTCCACAACCAATTTGGATCCACTGCCACTCAGCGCAAGTAACTTTTTCAACAGAGTGATACCCCTTTTCTTGTTAAGTTTTTGTTGCTGCGCATCAAGTTGCTCAATTGCTTCAGTGGGTAGCTGTGCATCATCAACCTAAAATTTGACAAAAATAAACACACCGAATTAAGCCAATATAGAAATACAGGATATATGACATAACTAGAAGATAATGAATTTTATAGAAATACGGGATATGTTTTTAGAACTTACGTTGGTATCCTCGTCATGCTCGTCATGGACAGCATGCTCATCATGGACTTCATGCTCATCATGGACATCATTCTCATCATGGTGAGCCATCTGAAAATTTCATTAAAAAGGAAAACATTTAGCATTTGTATCAACTAGAATAAGGAAAACATTTAGCATTTGTATAAACATACATGTCTCTAAAATTGTGATCTTTTATCAATTAGCAATCCTTCAATGTACAAGTAATATAAAAAACAATGATTGTTCACATTCTAGGCCAACAAACACATTTCATGTCATTCTTATATATAATAAATGTGTACCACCTATCCCATCCTTGAACACCTAATCTCACTAGTAAGTGTATAATGTGTATTGGGTTTTCAAGAAAATTTCGGCAGCATTTCCCCGCTGTTCTCTAAGTACATATGTACTTAGAGAACAAACGGGGAAATGCTACTGAAATTTTCTCGAAAACCCAATACACATTATACACTTACATCCTAAGTGAGATTAGGTGTTCAAGAACAGTCCCAAACCGGGGACTATCCAAGATTTACTCCTAATGAGTAAATTTTGGACGGGTTTCTAGGCCAACAAACACAATAATAGATATCTACAATGAAGCCGGACTCCATACAAACAGTATATAATTTAGTGATTGTTCATTCTAATTTATATCAATGTACAAGTAATATAAAAAACAATGATTGTTCACATTCTAGGCCAACAAACACATTTCATGTCATTCTTATATATAATAAATGTGTACCACCTATCCCATCCTTGAACACCTAATCTCACTAGTAAGTGTATAATGTGTATTGGGTTTTCAAGAAAATTTCGGCAGCATTTCCCAGCTGTTCTCTAAGTACATATGTACTTAGAGAACAAACGGGGAAATGCTACTGAAATTTTCTCGAAAACCCAATACACATTACACACTTACATCCTAAGTGAGATTAGGTGTTCAAGAACAGTCCCAAACCGGGGACTATCCAAGATTTACTCCTAATGAGTAAATTTTGGACGGGTTTCTAGGCCAACAAACACAATAATAGATATCTACAATGAAGCCGGACTCCATACAAACAGTATATAATTTAGTGATTGTTCATTCTAATTTATATCAATGTACAAGTAATATAAAAAACAATGATTGTTCACATTCTAGGCCAACAAACACATTTCATGTCATTCTTATATATAATAAATGTGTACCACCTATCCCATCCTTGAACACCTAATCTCACTAGTAAGTGTATAATGTGTATTGGGTTTTCAAGAAAATTTCGGCAGCATTTCCCCGCTGTTCTCTAAGTACATATGTACTTAGAGAACAAACGGGGAAATGCTACTGAAATTTTCTCGAAAACCCAATACACATTATACACTTACATCCTAAGTGAGATTAGGTGTTCAAGAACAGTCCCAAACCGGGGACTATCCAAGATTTACTCCTAATGAGCCAATCTTGGACGGGTTTCTAGGCCAACAAATACATGTGTTGTCATTCTTATATATAATAAATGTCTATAAAGTACAGGCAACATGGTTAATCCTAATCAATAGAGCATTATTAAATAATAAATCAAGAAATCAATAGTTTCAAACAAAAGGTCTAGGAATCTTTACTAGACATTATATGTATCCCTAATCATCATATTTAACATACTACATTATTATGAACATCCAGATCAGATTAAGATCATACTATGTTATAACCATTGGTTTAATAACCCTATTTCTGCATGTACATGTTTATCAACTTTAAAACCCTATAATTCATGAAATCATTCTAATTCAATTTAATATGTTGGGATCACATAATTATATAATGACATCAGAATATATAGAAGAATCATAATTAACATGATTAACAACATGCTCATCAAACTAGGGTTTTCTTGAATATCATCTAATATTTGTGTACTAGACATTATATTTATCCCTAATCATCATATTTAACATACCATTATTATGAACATCCAGATTAGATTAACTCTAATCAAATACATTACATGCATTTTTATCACAACAATTTGATCGATGCATAAAAAAGCAGAGCAGCTAGCAGCGGGAAGACCAACCTTGTCAGAGGGAAGAAGGCAGAGGCTCCGGTGGCTCTGGCTGGAGAAGTAGCTAGTAGCGACGGCGGTGGAGGAGCAGCTAGCAGCTCCGGTGGCTCTGGCGGTGGTTGCGGCGGCGCGACGACCGTGGAAAAGCACCAGGCGGCGCCGAAGAGTTAGGCGTGGCGGCGGCCTCAGGCGCTTGGAGCAGCAGGGGCAGGCAGCAGGGGCGGGCAGTAGGGGCGGCGGAGAAGGGGGCGCGGAGAAGGAGGAGTGGTGGTGGAGAAGGGGGCGCCGGAGAAGGGGGCGTCGGAGAAGAAATAGCCGGAGAAATGGCACTGGAGAAGAAATCGCCGGAGAGAAATCGCCGGCAGCAGAGAAATAGGGTAATTGCTCGCAATGAAACAGAAGAAAGGGGAAGAGTCGGGCGATCGCGGAGTATTAGTTCCCATATAGCGTCGGTTGTTTGCATCCACCGACGCCTAAACATCTTTAGCGTCGGTTGTTTGCAACAACCGACGTCCAATTGGACGATATTTTCATGAAATTGTTTGGCGGGAACAACCTTCCGCGTCGGTTATAAAAGGATAACCGACGCTGAAAGTGACACTTTTTGCACAAATTTTCATCGCACATAGGCGTCGGTGTATACCTACATGACCGACGCTGACAATGACACTATTTTTTTTGATCTAAATTTGGATTTCGCGGCCGACTTTCAGCGTCAGTTTGTTATAAACCACCGACGCTGAATACAAAGCGGTACCCGTGTCTGGCTGGTCTTTGAATATAGACGTCGGTTTGCTTAAAAAACCGATGCCTAACATATAAGGCGTCGGTTTTTCTTAATAACCGACGCCCAGAAAAGTGACATTGAATGCTATTTCTGTAGTAGTGTTGTGACCTATTTTTCTATGTTCTAGGTGTACTAGTTATTCAACCCTAACTTCCATGAGACATGCATGAGTGTCAACTATTCATATCTCTGAAACCATGTTGTAAAGACCTGATCTTTATGCTCAAATATTTACAAAATGTATCAAAAGTATAAATAATCTTTACTGCAAACATGCTTTTACATTAGAGTTGTGGAAGTTTTACACAAGATTACAAATTTAGGAATGATCCTATCTACTCTTCAATAGCGAGCAACCATTTCACGTATCTTCTATTCCATCTTTGTATCACTTGTCCATGAGTTCTCGAAGGAACAAAACCACTCATGGACCCCATGAAGGGAAAATATAGGTCAGTGAGTTTGGTACTAAATTCAATTATTGATCTATTTAAAAAGTAGGTACACAATATGATTTAGGTGTAAGATCAATTCTAAGAGAACACTATTTGGTGGACTTAGTTTAGCAAAATAAGGATTACAATTATCAATATTTTCTATGTTCATAATCAACATAGAAATTTTAAGATTGTCAATGTTCAAGATATCAAAATATTCAAAGATAATTTTCAACAAAATGATCAAATTTAAATATTAGGATTAGGCACTATCATATGATTTCATTATGAATGACAACAATGCCACGTGTTCAATAATCTATGAGAGAATGACACAATTGCCTGCTATTTCATCCAATGTACCGGGGGACTAGTAATCCATTACAACATGTGCCCAAGACGGCATGACTCACCCAACCTTTAGGAGACAAAGGTATAAAGGGGACAAAGCCCAAAAGGACTAAAATATAGGGATTTAAAAATCAAATAATCAATTCTAGCGCTGTCTTAATATTTAAAAAAATACAACAATAATGAAATAGGGGTGGTGAACTTTTAAAAGGCAAGAATGACTTATAAAAAGTTTTAGGTTCACCACAAAACAGGATGCATGGAATTCAAGAGGAAAAACAAAACAACTCAATAAGTAAAATGAGAACCTAGTAGCTCTCACATGAGATAAGATTTCAAGATCTTTCACCACTCCATATTTGATTGGACTTTGAATATGCAAGATCTAGAAAGACAAGACATTTGTCACTGTATGCATATTGGCTTGGATTCCCTTCTAATTTATTTTACTTAGGATTTAGGTTTTCTATCTTCCATTTTTTCCCATATTTTTGCATTAATATTAGTTAAGATTTCCAAGTAGGTTATATATATGTAGTGTTACATACTTAGTTATCATATTACATTTTCTCCAAATTAGATCCTCTCTTACATATAGTTCTTTATACTCAAAAGGATCAAATATGCTTAATCAAAAATATATTAGGGATGTATAGGGTTTAAACCATACGTACAGTCATAAGTGAGTATATAAATACTTTTCATTGTAAAAATGGGTAACTAGTATATGCCATATTCAAGGCACTAGGATAAATCATATTTGACAACCTCTCCCTATCATATAACATATTATTCTAAAATATTCTGGAGATTCATATTTTATTCACAACTATATATGCATATCTAGGGTTTTACATTATAGAAGAAACGAAATCACTAGTTCAAAGATACTTGTAACATACTAGATCTCGAACCCTACCCTAGAAGTTTGATCTTTTGGACTTAGCCAAACAAGGATTAGTATAACCCTAATGAGATAATACATGAAGAAACCACCCTAATGTAACCCAATGTGCTCACATTAGATTTAGACCAATAATGTAACATAAAATGTGTCACAAGTATTATATAGAGAGTAACATAATAAAACATGCTTAATAATCATATATGACACATTTGTAGATAATAAGAATATAATTGGTTGAATAATGAACTAATGGACCATATGACATATCTCATAAAAAGAAGTCCCTAAAGTAAAATCTAAGTTGAAAATTGTGTTCCTTGGGTCCCAATTACCTTGGGAGTCAAGTTTCACATTATTCACATGATAATAATTAAATTATTTCAAATTGGAAAAGAAGATATGTGTGTTTTCCCCAAAATATAAAATCAAATACAAAATGACTCCAAAAGAGGAAAATAATCTTAGATTTGTAATCTACATAATAAATACATCCTTTGGGTGAATTTTCATCCAATATGGAGAAATTTTGCTTAAAAGGTGAACATGAAAGAGAAAATGTGTAGAACCTTCAAATTATTAGATAATTGTACAAAAAACTCTAACATGTAAAATTGATGGAAAATTCGTATCCAACACATTAAATATGATTGAGGGTGAAGTTTCATAAAAATAATCCTAAAGTCATTAATGAAGGAGGAAAGAGAAAATAAGATTTGATTTATTTAACACATTAGAAGTCTTCAAAAGGAAAATCTGATTTCATATTCGGAATATACATGTTTTAATTAGCCTCTATGTAAAAATTTACCTAATTTGGGTTTCGTTTGTGGCCTCAAAAGAGGAGAGAGAAAATAGAAATGAATTTAATATACCACTTATTCAAATCCCTTTGTGACTATGATTTCGGATCCTTTAACTGTCACACACTTTTTTTGCACAATTGAACTGCTGAGATACACCAACCGCTTGATCGTACAGCTTAGGCATCGTCTTCTTGCTGAGTCGGGGATGGAAACCACATGTTTCGGGATAGCTGGTAAAATTGAATTTTTCTCCCTCTCCTCTCCACTGATTTTCACAATTCTTTTCCGATTGTGATTGGGAGATGATTCTGGACCTATTGACCCGTACTTTCCATGCTAATATCTTTCCTAATCCTAAACCCCCCAAAACTCCTCGTTGGCCCAGTCTCCTATCCGCTGCTACACTTCTCCCGTTCTATAAATACCTCACCCCGAGGCACCCCCAACATCCCCAAGCACTTCCCAAGGCTCAATTGATCTGCTCGCACCAACCTGAAGCCCACCCTACTCATTTTTGATCTTTGTCAAGCTTGGCTTCGACGGAGCTACCTGTGCCTTCTCTGATTCAATTGACTCGACGGTAAGAACCCTGAGGCCTTTTCCCTTCCTTCTTTGCCCTTAAACGCTTATCTTCTCCTATGTTTCGTGGTTTCTGTACTTGAGTTGTTTGTGGGAGTTTCTGTCTCCCTCACTGTGTGCCTGGGTCTATATTGGCCTCGCTGAACGTGTCACCTGACTTCATCTATACTTCTCAGATGTTTCCATGACTTTGGTTTGGTGTAATACGACCTTCTCCATGGTTTTTTCCCCTCACCTTCCGCTATGCATCTGAGGTCATTCTCCGGTCTTGACATTGCTGTTTACCCCAGTTTTTGGCTCTCTGAGTGTGACTGGTGACCACGAAGCCAGCAGCAGTGTTCACTGCTAGAGCTGAGTTCTTGGCTTTGGATCTCAGTCTCATGCCTTGAGAAGAATGGAGCTGAGGTTTCGCCTGTCGGGGAGTGAGGTCGGGGTAGTTTCCCCGTTGTGATTTCACATGATTATCCTCTTGTTTTGCTTGTCTTTGATTTTTGTGGTCGAGAATATTTACGTCTTTTCACAGGTTCTCTTCCCTTTGATTTTTCTTTGCATGCTGCTAACCTGGCTTAGTAGCCGACTGAGTTGGCCAAATTGTTTTGGGCCAACTCAATCTTGCGCTCTCTCTGCTTACTTCACTAACCTGACTTTTTGACTAATTTATATTGGCTAGTTTTATAAAATTAATAACTAATTGTATAATGATATATAAATACATAAAAATAGTCAATAAACTAGAAAAATGTGATCTTTATTTTGGTACTAGTTTCATCTCCTTAATATAATGTTTATTAATAAGTGAATTTAATGGACCTAGTTAATTAGATAATAATTTGTAAAATTCATAACTAATAATCTGTAAGTAAAAAAATATAATAAAATATGGTTTGAGTTCATAAAAAGATAATCTAAAATGTGACATAGTTTTGAGAACCTAATTCACATGATAAGAAAAGGGTGTTTTCTAGGATTTGAATATTGAATATGATTTTGACACAAGATCTACATATATGTTTAATAGGTTCTTTGGAGACCTAAATTTGGATCTAGAAGTAACTTTAGACTTTGGACTCTGAAGTTGAGGTATGATGTATCCCCTATTCCTCTATATTGAGAAATTCACCTATCTTTTCATTCTCTTGAATTTGGCCTACACAATAAGCCTTATCTCTTGATATCATGGTTCATGTGAACTATCTTGTTTGTTGTGGTCTTAGATGTTCTCTTGAACTCTTATCTTGTGCTTTGGTGCATGCTTGACGTTTTAATGATATATGCCCACTATGATGTGGATGTTGTCGATATACGATGTCTTGTTCCCACCTACATGTAGATGTATGTGTTGTCCATTGTATGATATGGAAACATTGTATACTTTCCGACCATACCTTCAACTTGCCTCTATATTTTAGTTGCTATGTGATTTAGTAGCACTAGAGTAGTATAATTGCATTGATTTTTGTTCATTTTGAATGGTGGCAACATTGTGATATTTTTAGGATGGAGGATGTAGGATTCCCCATGCTTGCACTAGATGTATGATTCTTGGCCCATGTTATATACATTTGGGTGGTGGATGTATGATTCCCCATGCCCAGGAAAGATGTATGATTCTTGGCCCATGATTCATCAGGTTCAATATGTATGATTCTTGGCTGCTTTTGTCTTTATAATATTCTAATGTTATGTTTATCTCACATATGCAGGATAATAATAGTGATGATGATGAGTTATGTGGCCAAATTCTTGATATGTGCTCATGTGGCACACTTTTATTATTTTATTTGTGGCAAGTATCTTATCTTATCATATGATGGTGATTCTTATCTTTTATGCCCTTGTGGGTAGTCCTTATCTCTTGCCTGGGAAGCATTTATAATTGATGTCCTTTGGTTCTTATATTGCTCAAGTTTTCTTTTAGTATGTACATACCAGCCTTTGTTGATGTTTCCTTTTCTTCTCCTTTTTGTGGGGTATGCTTCCAACCCCAAGATAGAGCAAGGAGAGGATAAACAAGGTGGACTCAGATAACAACCTTTGTAGCTGAGCTTTTGGGAGACATGAAAGAAGTGGTTAGATGATCCTCAGCTGATCCTAGTCTGATTAAGATAGTTTTCCTTTTTGACTCATCCATGTGTGGTGTAGTGATGTATAAAGTTTTCAAGATTTGTAATAGTTAGATAATTTCTCTTCTGCTTCTTATTGTGTTATGATACATACACGTTGAATGAATTGGTTATCATCCCTTTGGTGAAAATTTTTATGTGGTGTTTGATTCAAGGGATGTTGCCTTTTTATTTCTAGTAGGGAGTGGTTCCCCTCTGGGATCCCATTCCTTACATCTTGGTATCAGAGCCACTAGCAGTCCGTTATCTAACTATTTCATTCTTGTCTTCCTTAGCATGTTTACCTTTTTCCATAGGTTTCTTATACCTAATGTCCTTGCCTTGTACAGGAAAAAACCCTCATGGCGGGAGATAACTCAACTCTTGACAACATGTCTGGCTATGAGACACCCTATAACCCTAGGTTTGGGATGCCAAGGATGCATCCCCCCTTCACACACCAATGACTCAAGATGGAATGTCAGTAGGTCGGGAGACCCTATCCTCTGCTAGTACCAGAATAGTCTCTCCAGAGCAAGAGTTGGCCATGTTTTGACAACTTGTTGCTACTACCATGGTAGGGAAGATGAAAGACCCATCTGTACCTAAAAATCCTAAGGAGTTCTCAATCATGGAGTTCATGAATATGCAACCACCCTCCTTCAAGGGTGAAGGTGAAATAGAGATGGTCGACAAAGCTAATGATTGGGTGTTGTACATAGAGAAGACTTTTGATGGTATGGCATGCCCTCCACATCAGAAGATTAGGTTTGCTTCATATGTCTTGGAAGGACCAACAAGAGTTTGGTGGAATAGTATTGCAAGGACTATAGGAATCTCAACCATGTCTTGGGTGGAATTCTTAGCTCTCTTTTGAGGGAAGTACATATGCATTGCTGCTTTGAAGAAGAAGGAAGCTGAGTTCTATATTTTGAAGCAAGGTACCATTTCGATTTCTGCCTATGTGCAAAGGTTCCTCCTACTTGAGAGGTATGTTGATGGACTACGTGAAGAAAGGAGATCTGACCTTTTCCTTCAAGGACTCAACTACAATGCGGGTCATTCTCTTATCCCACAACCCCCTAGTAGAATCTTATCTAGAGTTTCAACCTAGATTGTTTGATAAGAAGAGGAAAGGTGATGAGCAAATGAAGGAAGTGTGTGCTAGATGTGGTGGTAAGCATCCTCTTCGAAAATGTTCTAGACAAAAGAAGTATCAACCTGACTTTCAGATGGTATGCCATAATTTCAATGAGCCTAGACATGTCCGACCTCAATGCCCCAAGCTTCATTTTAGACCAAGATATGTTCAACAACAAGTACCTCCTAAGAACCAGGGCAACAATAATGGAAATAATGGTAAGAAGCATGTGGAAAGGAAAGCTAGAAGAGTCTATGCTTTGGAAGAATAAGAGGTTTATGAGGATGGACAAGAGAAAGTTAACCCATAGTACATAGTTAGACTCTATGATGATTGTGTAGTTTGATGTAAGGAAGTGTAGTTGAACCTTTTTATACCTAAAGAATATTTTTGACTTAATAAGACAAACCCTTAATGGGGTGGTGAATAAGTTTTTTTCTTATATGTCGATATTTTGATTTTGAGGACAAAATCCCTTTAAGGGGTGGTGTGTTGTAACATACTAGATCTCGAACCCTACCCTAGAAGTTTGATCTTGGACTTAGCCAAACAAGGTTTACTATAACCCTAATAATATAACACATGAACAAATCACCCTAATGTAACCCAATGTTCTCACATTAGATTTAGACCAATAATGTAGCATAAAATGTGTCACAAGTATTATATAGAGAGTAACATAATAAATCATGCTTAATAATAATATATGACACATATGGAGATAATAAGAATATAACTGGTTGAATAATGTAGTATTGGGCCACTAATGGGCCATATGACATATCTCATAAAAATAACTCCCAAAAGTGAAATCTAAGTTAAAAATTGTGTTGCTTGGGTTCCAATTACCTTGGGAGTCAAGTTTCACATTATTCACATAATAATAATTAATTTAATTCAAATTGGAAAAGAAGATGTGTGTGTTTTCCCTAAAATATCAAATAAAATACTAAATGACTCCAAAAGAGGAAAATAATCTTAGATTCATAATCTACATAATAAATATAGGCCTTGGGTGAATTTTCATCCAATTTGGAGAAAGTTTGGTTAAAAGGTGAAATTAGGAGAGAGAAAGTATGTAGAACCTTCAAATTATTAAATAATTGTACAGAAAACTCCAACATGTGAAATTGATGGCAAATTCGTATCCAAATTGTAAGTGAAGTGTCATCAAATTTGGATAATCCTAATGTCTTTAATGAAGGAGGAAAGAGAAAACAAGATTTGATTTATTTAACACATTTCAAAAGGAAAATATAATTTCATATTCGGAATCTGCATGTTTAGTTAGCCTCTGTATAAAATTTTACCAAATTTGGGTTTCATTTGTTACCTCAAAATAGGAGAGAGAAAATAGAAATGAATTTAATATACCAATTTATTGAAATCCCTTTGTGACTATGATTACAGATCATTTATCTGTCACACGCTCTTTTTTTTCTCACAATTGAATGGCCGAGATACACCTGTCCCTTGATCGTACGACTTAGGGACCATCTTCTTGCTGAGTCAGGGATGGAAACCAGTAGGTTGTATAACTAGTAAAATCGAATTTTCTCCCTCTCCTCTCCACCAATTTTCACAATTCTTTTCCCATTATGATCAGGAGATGATTCCGTATCTATTGACCCCTACTTTCCATGCTAATCTCTTTTCCAATCCTAAATCCCCAAAACTCCTCGTCGGCCCAATTTCCTATAAGTTGCTACACTTCTTACCTTCTAGAAATACCTCACCCCGAGGCACCCCCAACACCCCAAGCACTTCCCAAGGCTCAATTGATCTACTTTCACCAACGTGAAGCCCACACTACTCATTTTTGATCTTCGTCAAGCTTGGATTCGACAGAGCTGCCTATGCCATCTTCGATTCAATTGACTCGACAGTAAGAACCCTAAGGCCTTCGCCCTTCCTTCTCTGTCCTTAAACTCTTGTCTTCTCCTCTATTTCGTGGTTTTTGTACTTGAGTTGTTTGTGCAAGTTTCTCTCTCCCTCGATGTGTGCCTGGGTCTGTGTTGGCCTTGCTCAAGGTGTCCCCTGACTTTGTCTCTACTTCTCAGATGTTTATGTGGCTTTGGTTTGGTGTAATATGACCTTATCCTTAGTTTTCTCCCCTCACCTCCCTCTCTGCATCTGAGGTCCTTCTCCAGTCTTGACGTCACCGTTTACCTCGATTTTTTGCTCTCTGAGTCCGGCTGGTGACTGTGAAGTCAACGACAGTGTTCACTACTGGAGCTGAGGTCTTGGCTTTAGATCTCGGTCTCATACCTTGAGCAGGATGAAGTTGAGGCTTCACCTGTCGGGGTAGTTTCCCCGCTATGATTTCACATGTTTGTCCTCTCATTTTGCTTGTCTTTTGATTTTTGCATTTGAGGGTATTTACATCTTTCTGCAGGTTCTCTTCCCTTTGGTTTTGCATTGCGCGCTGCTGGCCTGTCTTAGTAGTTGGCTGAGTTGGTCAAATTCTATTGGGCCAACTGAAGGTCGCACTCTCTCTCCCTCTCTCTCTGCTTACTTCACTGACCTGGCTTTTTGACTAAATTTTATTGGCCGATTTTATAAAATTAATAACTAATTGTATAATGATAAGAAAAATACATAAAAATAGTCAATAAAAAGAGAAAAATATGGTCTTTATTTTGATACTAGTTATCACCTTAATATAATGTTTATTAATAAGTGAATTTAATGGACATAATTAGATAATAATTTGTAAAATTCATAATTAATAATATGTAAATAAAAAAATATAGTAAAATATGTTTTGAGTTCATAAAAAGATAATCTAAATTGTGGAATAGTTTTTAGAACCTAATTCACATAATAATAAAAGGGTGTTTTCTAGGGTTTGAACAATGAATATGATTTTGACACAAGATCTACATATATGTTTAATAGGTTCTTTGGAGACCTAAATTCGGATCTTGAAGTAACTTTGGACTTTGGACTCTAAAGTTGAGGTATGATGTATCCCCTATTCCTCTATATTGAGCAATTCACCTATCTTTTCATTCTCTTGAATTTGGCCTACACAATAAGCCTTATCTCTTGATATCGTGGTTCATGTGAACTATCTTGCTTGTTGTGGTCTTGGATATTCTCTTGAACTCTTATCTTGTGCTTTGGTGCATGTTGGATTTTTTGATGATATAGCCCACTATGATGTGGATGTTGACGATATATGGTGTCTTGTTCCCACTTGCATGTGGATTTATGTGTTGTCCATTGTATGATATAGCAACATTGTATAATTTCAGATTATACCTTCTACTTGCCTCTACATTTTACCTACTGTGTGATTTAGTAGCACTATAGTAGTATAATTGCATTGGTTTTTGTTCATTGTGAATGATGGTAACATTGTGATATTTTTGGGATGGAGGATGTATGATTCCCCATGCTCGGGCCAGGTGTATGATTCTTGGCCGATGTTATATGCATTTAGGTGATGGGTGTATGATTCCCCATGCCTGGGTAAGATGTATGATTCTTGGCCCATGATTCATCGGGTTCAAGATGTATGATTCTTGTCCACTTTTGTCTTTATAATATTCTAGTGTTATGCTTATCTCACATATGCAAGATGAAATAGTGATGATGATGGGTTATGTGCCCAAATTCTTGATATGTGCTCATGTGGCACCCTTTTATTGTTTTATTTATGGCAAGTATCTTATCTTATCATGTGATGGTGATTCTTCTCTTTTATGCCCTTATGGGTAGTCCTTATCTCTTGCATGGGAAGCATTTATATTTGATGTTCTTTGGTTCTTATATTGCTTAAGTTTTCTTTTAGTATGCATATACCAGCCTTTGCTGATGTTTCCTTTTCTTCTCCTTTTTGTGGGTTATGTTTCCAACCCCAGGATAGAGCATGGAGAGGATAAACAAGGTGGACCTGGACAACAACCTTTGTAGTTGAGCTTTTGGGAGATGTGAAATAAGTGGTTAGATGATCCATAGATGATCCTAGTCTGATTAAGATAGTTTTCCTTTTTGACTCCCCCATGTGTGTTGTAGTGTATAAAGTTATCGAGCTTTGTAATAGTTAGATAATTTCTCTTCCGCTAGTAATTATTGTGTTATGATACATACATGTTGAATGAACTGGTTATCATACCTTTGGTGAATTTTTTTATGTGGTGTTTGGTTCAAGGGATGTTGCCTTTTTATTTATAGTAGGGAGTGGTTACCCTATGGGATCCCACTCCTTACAATACTCTAGTATCATTGCTAAATTTTCTAGAATTTCCCATTTATCGATAGACTCCTATATGTATGGTTCTACTTGTATACCCATAGTGTGGATTTAATTGATCAAGTGTCTTAGATAATTTTTAGGATTATTACCATTAACTCTTAAGATAGGTTCATACATTTTATAGGCTCTAATGACTAGATTGAATTTCTAAGAACATGGAAGAGCAATAGTAGGGACATGGAAGTAATGACTTACATATGATTAATGGTCTTCTATTATCCATTCCTTGGAGGCAAGATATAGATCATGACATCTTAAGATACCATCATGATGCTTCCACTCTACTTTTGAATAGCTTAATGGTATAGAAGATGTAGTCAATGGTGTGCAATGCTTGCTGCAAACCTGACTACAAGAAGGTGACGAAGAGGAGGGGAAGAGGCGGTGAGGTTGGATTATGATAATGGCAGCAGGTTGTAGGTTTGAGTTGTCCACGATGGTGAGAGTCTTATTGAGGTATATGCAGTATAACATGGCATCATGATCTATAGACCTGAAGCCCAAATGAAGTAGTGAGGATGAGATCATAGGTGTTTCCTTCTCACAACCATGATTGGAGGTTTGTTAGACTTGTTGCTCTAGGTGGTGTCAAGATTTGATGATTGGAAGGTCGTAGGGTCTTTGAGGTTGGGAGGTAATAGAAGATGGGAATAGCCACAACCGAGGGTGGTCTTGGTGGAACACGTAGTGTCTATATCTGGTCCAACCCTCTAGTTGATCTAATAGTAAAAAAGGGAGGTTCTATAATGGAGAGCGGGAGAAGTGGTTCCACTAGGATTGTAGTGCAGGTCCACTAGTAGTAGCTATTGCTCGCATAGGCTGGCGGTGGCGTAGGTCGGGTGAAGGGAATGAATGAAGAGGCAGAGGCAGTGATGGTGGGTTATTATTGTTATTTGTTGGAGATGACAATATTAAGGGATACTGTTGGGGTATGTACGATGCCTTGGTAACCAAAGGAGCACAGGGCACATATAGGAAGATCTTGGGCAGCTGTGATGATCACATCTGGCAAGGTCAACACCATAGGAAGGAGGGGTATATGCTGCCTGGTGAGATCCATTTCCAGGTTTCTATAGATGATAGGTATGTGATGTCGGGGTGCTGGAGGCAGATTACCGTGGGGAAGTAGGGAGGAAACAACATGAGATTAGGATTTATATAGTTGCGGGTTCTAGGGTTTCAAATGTATAGAGGAGGAGTAGGAGAGGGTATACTATGAGAAGGGAGGCTTTCGGAGTTCTATAATGGCCAAGATCTTTGGCGTTACATGAAAGGAGGAAGTATTAGGGTTTGTGTTAAGAGGGTGAGGCTGTAGCAAGTCTGCCCCACTTAATTTTGTTTTAATTTCTCTTTAAACACTTAGTATTTAAGTTATTTTAAAGCTTGTATGATTCTTAGGCTACTAGTCAAATCCATTTATATTTAGCAAAGAATCTAGTATTTTAAAGCTCTTATTTTATGAATATTATCCTTGCCAGTTACTACTATAATCAACATAAGTAATTACTCTCCTTTTTGCATTGCAATCCTTTACTTTCAAGAAATAGTCTTTCAAGTTGCAAGTCCAATTTCCATACCAATTTGACCATAGGTCCAATTTCTAATCAATATGCTTACTATAATATTAACACCTTTATTTATGATTCTCAGATGATTAAATTAATTGTGGTTATCATGTATATGTGCATTACTAGATTTGATCCAATTAGTATTACAAATTGATTCCAAATCCAATATCTACAAAAATGAATGCACTATTGAATAAAAAACTTTATCCAAGTGTTGGAGAACTAAAAATATCAAATTACACAAAATATTTTCAAGGTAACTCATAAGAGATAAATTAAGGGATTCTTTTGTAAATATTGACATCAGAGGAAAAATGTTCTCATCTAGACAAATATTTCAAAGGGAGTCAATCCAAGAGCAAGACACTTTACCTAAACTGTCAAATGAGGCTTAAAATAAGGGAAAAATTGCAAAAATTTCTCAAGAGAAGAGATTCAAGTCAAAAGAAACAAAATTGAAGACTATTAATTATATTAAGAAATGTGATGTTGGATCGAAATACATAAGTGAAACTTCGTATCAAAGGATGAATTTGTAGATGCACTCAAGTATAGAGGAAATTTTGAATTTTAGATCAATATAGAATTAGGACCCAAAATCTAGTATGTTACACAAATCGCCTAAGAAAACCTTCTTGAGGAGCCCCCCTTCTATGTTGTCTAACTATGGCAAATCCTCCCTAGCGGGCCTTCTTCTCTAGCTACCATGTAGTTCCATGGCCACTAGGAACACACCTAGTTTGATTGAAAACTTCCCTCATTGGAGTAGGTGCATCGTGGTTCACTTTCACCCCGCTAAGCACCTTTCATTCATCCTCTACTTCAGTCTTCTAAACACTACGTACCATAACTCCCCATGGAGAGTGGGATAGAGGCAACATCTCCTTCTCTCATGCCCCAATCTCAAAAGACTAATTTAAGGGGTCAATCAACATATCTCCATGAGAGAAACCCTATGATCAAGATAAAATCATGCATCATTACGTGATTTGGGCAATGATGTGTTACTTAAACCCAGGGCTGGTTAAACCTGTTACCCTTTATTTTCAAAGGTAGAAGATAACAAAACGACTGTCAGATCTTCTTAACTAAGGATTTAGATTGAACCACCTCACCCAAAAATATGGACTACACCTAAGGAAAGGGAACATGCCTAAGTGAATTCAATATGTCACACTACTAAATCAAATAACCAAATGACCAAAATTATAACACATCTATTTTATTGTTGTCCTCAACTTCAAGTAACCGTATCTATTTGTAGCAATCTCTAAACAGTTTGGAGTTTTAGACATAGTATCACAATATCCTAATGTTTTTTCTATTGAAGTTTGAGTCTCAAAATCCATTATTTTGTAATGTAGATAAATTCTTCAAATGACCTTACAAATCGATGCATAAAACTTGAATTCAATTCAATTAATCAACATATGTTGATCCAACATGTCCAAAAACACTTATTATGATACTAAAGTACCTCAAGACTCATCATTTGACCACTTGTGTTTGATGTGACTACTGAATTGACATCTTGACCTCATTAGCACGCAAGTTAATGAATAAAATCTGTTCATCATATTTGAACTCAATTAGGTGTCACCATTATCATAATATCTCAAATATCTCATTTTGGGAATAAATTAATTCATAATTGGATGACCAATTCATTAACTCAGGATCAACCAACTAAAGGATGTTTATGATCTTAATATACTATATTGGCATCAAAACCATAAAACTAGGGTCATCACAACAAGCTCCTTGACCAATCTGACATTATTTTTGATAACATGACATCTCACAAACATGCATTGCTATGATAATGCAAATTGTGGGAATACTATTGTTAAATACTCCTTCATCACCTTAGTTATAATGTGGATGGGGTCACATTCTCAACACCATTCATTTTGAAGTCAAGGCCAAAGTCACTAAATGACTTAATCTTAGATATTGACACCATTTTTCTGAAGAGGTGACTCCCACAGATTGTCTTTCCAGCGAAGGAATATGCCATGTCAAGGAATTTAGATAAATGGTCTCACCATGTGACTAAACAATCCTAAGAACTTACCCAATTTAAGAGAACTATCATACCAAAGTTTCATATTTGGGACTTTAGGGAAATATGCCATCAGATAAGACATCCTCATCATCATCATCATCATCATCAACATCAACAACAACAACAACTAAGACTCAATCCCAACTATGTTGGGGTCGGCTACATGGATCCTTCTTATAGGCACATTAGTCAGTCTGCGTTGCACATGTCCATACTATCTGAGTCGGCCCTCACAAAACTTGTCCCCAATGCTCGCCACCCCCACTTTATTACTAATATAGTCATTTCTCAAGCAATCTTTTCTTATCTTCCCACACATCCATCTCAACATATGCATTTCAGCCACGTTCATCTTGTTGAGTCCTTGTTACTTCACCGCCCAACATTCACTCCCATATAGCATGGCTAGCCATATATCAGTTTTATAAAACTTGCTTTTTAGTTTGAGAGGGATCTTCCAATCACATAATACTCCAATTGTACTCCTCCATTTCAACCATCCTATAGTGATCCTATGACAAGCTTCATTTTGAACATCACCATCTATTTGAATGATAGAGCCCAAGTAACAAAATTTATCACATTTTGGTATATTTACTCTGTCCAATTTGGCTCCACCATTCACACTGCGAGTTTGGCTAAAATTACAATGCATATACTCAGTTTTGCTCCTACTAATCATCAATCCATTTGATTCCGACGCCTTTCTCCAAAGTTCAACTTTATCATTCAAACCATCTTTAGTTTCATCAATCAATACAATATCATCAACAAATAACATACACCAAGGAACATCATCCTGAACATTCTTTGTCAACTCATCCATAACAAGAATGAACATATATGGGCTGAGTGTGGATCCTTGGTGTACCCCAACTATGATGGGAAATGTTGGTGTCTCACCTCCATAAGTCTTTGCACTTGCAGTAGAGCTACCATACATGTCTTTAATCAAATCAATGTATTGGATTGGCATACCCTTTTTCCTCAAAACCATCCACAACACTTCTTTGGGTATTCGATCATAAGATAAGGCAATAGACAAAAAAATTACTTGCCATATTCCCCATGAATAATGAATTTGTCAGTAACTATGTATTGGGAAGGATGGTTGGTAAGATATATACTGGTCCTGGAGCAATTTCAATGACAACTTTTGCACTGGTGTTCATCTTTTGCAAGTTGCACACGGACAACTATTGCGATGGAAACACCACGAACGACGGTGGTTGTTGTCCTCCTAGTGGGTGACAACAACCTCCTCACCTATATTGTAGTCCACATGGACTATCGAGAAGGAGTCATCCCTTTGAACGTCAACATTCTAGCGCTGACTTACTCTCCCTTTGTTGTCTCTCCCTTTTGGGGTAACACTTTCTCAAGCTCTCTTGGTTACCACAACTAGAGAGGACACCAATTTTTAGAGCTTGTTGTTGTGTCTCTGAAAGCCTAGACTACCTCATTTATATAGGATGGCTAGGGTCAGGATTTTTAGTTCATCAAGGAGTTGAAGAGATGGAATTTCATGAATTTCCCAAAAGCTACAAACGATGAACTGGTCAGTTCACCGTTGAACCGATCGGTTCACATGCGAACCAATTGATTCAACCCTTGAACCAATTGGGTCTCAATGTTTCCTATTCACAAACACATTGGATTTTACATTCGATCAACGTACAACATGATGTCAGCATCACTATTGAATTTTACATCCAATCTCATTGATCATCCAACTAATCGGTTCACAACTTGAACCGGTTGATTCATGTCTCTTAACCATTTGGTTCACATAGTGAACTGAATGTTTCAAATTCCAGTCAGCCTATTGTTATTAAATTGATTACCTAAACACATCGGAAATCAAGTTAAACTTTATTCATGAGTAAACTCCTATTCCAGGTGCATCCTATGCAGGTGACCCCATAGGTCCCAAATTACGTTTGCAGTGAATGTCCATAACTAATTTATGACATCAGAATCAATGAGCAGTATCTAACACATCATTTCTATTCAAGTAACTAGAAAGTTGGAGAGCAACTTTAACCTACAATTTGTGATTAGTGTTATAATGATTGTATAGTTTCTTTGTCTCTTATTTCTAGATTAAACTCGAGGCATGAAATCATCATCCTCTTCAACATTCAATCCATGTTCCTTGAACTAGAGTACACTATCTGTGATGCATGAGAGATCACATATTATATATATTGATTCACATGAGTATGGCTGTACGTTTCTCAGTCTCTCTTATCAAGTGGCCCATATATCAACTCTAGTAGGAGAGAAAAATCCCATCTACATCACTCACAGTCAATTCCCATGTGTCACAATGTACCCGAGCATCACCTTTATGGTAACCCTTATTCAAGGTCACGTTGGGGGATGATATCAAAGTACAACAAAAATCATGTCATGAGTGTAGTGCTTTCAGTTCTAAGAACCACAATCAACACTATCACTATTAGAGCTGATTTTGACCACCATTGGATGGTTTCCATGCATCACTCTGATGGTAGGTCTGTCTATCTCCTTGTTGTATGATCACTTGTATGAGATGGAACTGTCATACTATGTGCTTGGAACACTGATGCGATCTAGGTTCTTTAGCTTGTGAAATAGCTCATCATTGTCACAATATAGCTCTACTCCATCATTGATTCTTGGAACCACCCCAAGTTCAGTGATGAACTTCTTGATCCAAATAACTTCCTTTGCCACATTTAAGGTGGCAATATACTCAACCTCTATTGAAGAATCAAAAATTGTCTCTTTCTTGGAGCTCTTTCAGCTCACAACTCTGTTGTTGAGGCAAACATAAATCTAAATTGCAATCTATAGTCATCTTTGTCAGTTTGGAATCTTGCATCAATGTAAGCTTTTACCACCAACTCTTTGTCTCCAATGCAGACAAGGAACTGATCCTTAGTTCTTATCGAGTTCAAGGATGTTCTATATGGCAGTCCAGTGGCCTTCACCGATATCTGATTGATATTTGCTCATTATACTTATATCATACGAGACATCAATACGACTAAATAACATTGTGTACATGATAGATCTAATTACAGATGCATATGGAATATTACTCATGTGTTTCCTTTCTTCACAAGAATTGGGACATTGAGCTCTAGAGTTAGTAACACCATGAGACATGGGCATGCTTACTCTCATTGAGTTCTCCATTTTGAACCTCTTCAATCCTTTATCAATGTATGTGCTCAAATTTAGACCAAGAATCCTTGTAGATCTATCTCTATAGATCTTGACTCCTACGATATATGATTCTTCTCCCAAGTCCTTCATCAAGAATGTATTTCCTAGTTAGGTTTTTACTAATTGTAAAGTAGGGATGTCATTCCCCATCAATAGTATGTCATCTACATACAATATAAGGATACAATCATGCTCCCACAAACCTTCTTGTAAACACATCGATCATCTTCATTTCACAAAAGCCAAACTCTTTGAGTGTTTTGTCAAATAGAAGATTCCAACTCCGAGATGCTTGCTTCAATCCATAGATTGACCTTTTTATCTTACATATTTTATTTGCATCCTTTAGATTTATAAAACCCTTGGGTTGTGTCATGTACATATACTCAAGTAGATTCCTGTTAAGGAATGGATTTTACATCCATATACATAATCTCATAGTTGTAATAAGCTACAATGACAAGCATGATCCTGATGGACTTAACGATGCCAATTGGAGAAAAAGTTTCATCATAGTCAACACCTTGAACTTGTCTGAAACCCTTCGTAACTAATCACCCTTTATATATTTGTACATTACCATCCATGCCAGTCTTCTTCTTGAAGACCCACTTGAACCCTATGGGTTTTACCCCTTCAAGTGGATCCACCAAGGTCCATACCTTGTTGGTGTACATGGATTCCATCTCAAATCTCATGGCTTCAAGCCACTTCTCAGACTCTGGTCCCTTTACAACTTCTAGGTGGGTTGTTGACACATCATCAATGACCAAATCATCACCTTCTTGAGTCACAAGATAACCAAATCTTTGAGTCTCATGATGTATCCTACTAGATCTGTGAGGTTCTTGTGTTTCCTAAGGACGTTGAGATTCCACAACAATATGTGATTCTCATTCTTCCTCTTGTACCTCTTTAGGTTCAATGCCTTCTTATTGGTCTTAAACCTCTACGAGTTCTACTTCTTTCCCACTATTCCTTTGGAAATAAATCCCTTTTCTAGGATGCAACATCCCTGACAACAGACACTTTGTTGTAATATGGGTTATACAAGTAGTATCCCTTGGTTTCTTTGGGATATCCAATAAAATAACACTTATCTGATATCGGGCTAAGCTTTTTCAGGAAACACTTTCTTGACATAAGCTTCACATCCCCAAATCCTCATAAAAGAAGTTTTGGGATGCTTCCCAGTCCATATCTCATATAGTGTCTTTTGAACCGATTTAGATAGTACACTATTTAGTGGAAAATTTGTGGTTTCTAGAGCATAAACCTAGAAGGAAGTCAGACGATCAACAAACCTCATCATTGACTATACCATATCTAGTAACGTACGATTCTTCCTTTTTGATACCCCATTTTGCTGTGGTGTTCTAGGTGGAGTCCATTGTGATAGAATACCACAGTCTTACAAAAGGCCCTCAAACTCCTGGCTTAAGTACTCTCCACCTCGATCAGAACAAAGTGCCTTATAAATTTTACCAAGTTGGTTCTATACTTCATTCATGAAATCCTTGGACTTTTCAAGAGTTTCTGACTTACGTTTCATAAGTAAACATAACCATACCTACTGAAGTAAATAATGAAGGTAATAAAGTACTGGTAACTACCTCTAGCATCAGTTCTAAATGGTCCACATACATCAATATGTATGATTCCCAATTGATCACTTGCTCTCTCATTGTGACCAATGAAAGGAGCTTTGGTCATCTTGCTCAACAAACAAGATTTGCATGTCTCCATTAACTCAAAGTCAAAGGAGTCTAGGTATCCATATTTATGGAGTCTAGAGATCTATTTTTCATTACTGTGCCCTAGATGACAATGCGAAAGGTATGTTTGGTTTGAGTTATCAAGTTTTAGTATTTTGGTATTAATGTTATAAGCATTTGTATCTAGATCTAGTAAATAAAGACTGTAGGACATTGGGGCACTTCCATACAAGATTGCATCTTTACTAATAGAACATCTTCCATTCTTTATAAGAAATTTGAATCCATTCTTGTCCATACAAGATACAAAACTGATGTTTGTGTTAATAGCAAGTATAAAATAGTAGTTTTCTAACTCTATTAAAAGACTCGTGGCTAGAGATAAATGATAGGTTCCAACTACTGTGGCAGCAACTCTTACTCCTTTCATGACGTACATTTCAACCTTACCCTTTCTTAAAGGCTTACTTTTTTCAGATCCTGCACATTGGAACATATATGATATCCACATCTAGTATATGAAGAAGTAGACATTTTTATCTCAATAACATAAATACCTGAAGTGGAGATCTCTATCCCCTCCTTCTTCTTCCTTAGTTCCTCCAGGTACAGAGGGTAATTCCTTTTTCAGTGTCCATCCTCGTGACACTGGTGACAATTACCTCCCTTAGTCACCCTCCCTTTGCTTTGAGTGAAGAAGACTTGGGATTCTAGCCAGCTTTAGAACTCTTCTTAGCTTTACCTTTGCTATTGGACTTCCCCTTTCCATTGCTGATCTTTATCAGGGATATGGGTTTGGTCTTCTTCATTTGCGCTTCAGTGGTTCTCAACATGCCAAAAAATTCTAACAAGGTTTGTCAAAATTGTTATGTCGTAGTTCATGACAAACTATCTGTATGATTCTGGTAGTGATAGTAGGATCACATTTGTGGCCAAATTCTTGACCTAAGGGAAAACCCAGTCTAGCAAGGTTCTCCACACACCGAATCAACTTGAGCACATGGGGACCTATTGGATCTCCTTCTGCCATGTTACACTTGAACAATGCTGTAGAGACATCATATATGTCTTGTCTTTCCTGATCTTGGTACATGTTCTTAAGATGTATTACCATCTCAGTAACATCCATGTTCTCATGCTCTCTTTACAACAAATAGTTCATTGAGCACAACATCATGCACTTGACATCCACAACATCTTTAAAGCACTCCTTGTAAGCATTCCTGTCAGCCATAGGCACAGTGAGAGAAGGTTCATCTGACTCTGGTGTCTCCATGACATAGAGATTGAGATCTTGTGTGAGAACAATTCTCAGCATCTTGAACCAATCATGGAAATTATTCCCATTCAACTTGTCCTTCTCAAGGACCAATTTCATGGAAAATGTGTTGTTGGTTGCCATTCATTTCTGCAACAGAAACTTGCAATATGACAAAATCCTTTTGATTTGATTTGATTTGATTAAAAGACGATATTAATTAAGCTTCAACCAATTATCGCTCCCACTATGTTGTTCAAATTGATAACCCTCACTTATCAATTTAGAAGATTGCATCATTCAACCTTTGATGAGCCAAGTGTAAGGAAATATGGTGATAGAAACAAAGTTTTTACTTCCATATTCCCCATTAAACTAGTGGATCCTATCAATAACTATATGATGGAAAGGATGGTTTCAAGGATATACCTAATCCTCAATGACATCTCCTCATTGCTGTAGATGTGCAACTATCTTCTAGTTTCACTAGGACTTGTCTGCTGTGCCTCCTGCTCTTCACCATGGATAACATATTGACTTTGTCCTCCTAGCAGAAGACAACAACCTCCATGCCTCTATGGAAGTCCACATAGACCACCTAGAACTCGTGTCATCCTAATAGAACGGTCAAGAAGGAGTTGTCCCTCACGTTGGTGTACTAGACAACTTGCTCTCCCACAATTTTTCTCCCTTTCTATCCCTCCCTTTATCGGGTAGGACTTTCACAGGTTATCTCAGTTACTACAATGAGAAAAGATAAATAATTATCAGAGGCAATTGATGTGTCTAAGAATCCCCTAACAACCTTCTATTTAGAGGAGGGGTTAGGGTCTAGGTTCCCAGTATGTGTGGGAGTGAAAGGGACCGAAAGATCATGAAGTTTCACAAATTGTGAGCACCAAACTGATCAATTGGCAACGAACCAATCGGCTCACATGGGAGCTAATTGGTTCACTCAACGAACTTGTTGTTTCACCATGTTTCCCAATCACATATGGATTAGCAATTTCGAATCCAATTAATGTACAACATTACGTCAACACTTATCCTAGATATAATCAAATTTCTCCACAAACTAGATATCTCACCCTGCAAGCTGGTTTTCTCACGACCCCAACCGATCAATTGGTGAGCCGATCTGATTGATTCACTAAGGGAACCGGTCGGTTCATTCTCAAATTTAGGTAGATTTCAACCAAATCAATATCCAATCAACCTGATACTCCAACTTGTCATTTCATCACATTAGGTGATCGATTGGGAGTCCACTCAGCTGATTTGTTGCTTGAAGTAAATTACCTAAACACTTTAGTAATCAATCCAGTTATCATACAAGATAAAAAAATCCTCTTCTAGGTCAATTCCCATGCGTGTGTCCCTATAGGTCCCATATTACATATGCAGTGAATGTCTATAATCAATTATGACATCACAAGCAAAGAGTAGTGCCTAGTCACACATCATTGCTACCCAAGTAAATGAAAAGTTGAATAACAACTTCAACCTATAATTTGTGTATGGTGTTTTAGTGTTTGTATAGTTCCTTTGTCACTCATATCCAGATTTAACTAAAGGCATGGAGTAGTCACCCTCTTAAACATTCAATCTGTGTTGCTTGAACCATCACAAACTGTCTAAGATACATGTAAGCTCAATATCACATATTGACTCACATACACATGACCATGCATTTCTCAGTCTATCTTATCAGGAGGCCTAGGATATCATACTCCTATAGGAGGGACAAATCCTATTTACAACACTCACAATTATCCCCATGTGTTACAATGTACTTAATCATTACCTTTATGATAATCCTTATTTAGAACTATTGTGGATGATGTTAAAGCACACCGAACGATATGTGATGAGTGTAGTGACTTCAGGTCTAAGAACCATAATCACCACTAACACTATGAGATGACTATGACTACCATTATAAACCCCTAACAAGGATTTCGTCCCCGAAATCCCAGACAAAAAGGAGGAACATATTATTCATTAATCATGCCCTTAAGTCTCCTCATATCATCTTAATATCATGGAGATATCCTGAACTCTATGATTCCACACAAAGCCCCTTTCATTAATTCAACCTCATCAATGTTCATGCAGAGCATGAAACCCTAACATATGATGACCATATAATTGAAAGGAAAAAGCATAAAAGAACACATTTATATCATTATCCAAAAAAATATTCACCAAAAGAGAAATATATATATATCTAACAGAGATAATCCATTCAACAATCCTTTATTTGTTTGGAAAAATTCACTGAGAAGTTTCACTGAGTATGTTCACTAAGTATATTCACAGAGTATGTTCACAAAGTATGTTCACTAAGTATGGTCACAAAGTATGTTCACAAAGTATGTTCACAGAGTATGTTCACAAAGTTTGTTCACTAAGTATGTTCACAGAGTATGTTCACAAAGTATGTTCACAGGGTATGTTCACTAAGTATGTTCACAGAGTATGTTCACAAGGTATGTTTACAAAGTATGTTCACTAAGTATGTTCACAGAGTATGTTCACAAAGTATGTTCACAAAGTATGTTCACTAAGTATGTTCACAGAGTATGTTCACAAAGTATGTTCACAAAGTATGTTTACAAAGTATGTTCACAGGGTATGTTCACTAAGTATGTTCACAGAGTATGTTCACAAGGTATGTTCACAAAGTATGTTCACTAAGTATGTTCACAGAGTATGTTCACAAAGTATGTTCACAAAGTATGTTCACAAAGTATGTTCACAGAGTATGTTCACAAAGTATGTTCACAAAGTATGTTCACTAAGTATGTTCACAGAGTATGTTCACAGAGTATGTTCACAAGGTATGTTCACAAAGTATGTTCACTAAGTATGTTCACAGAGTATGTTCACAGAGTATGTTCACAAAGTATGTTCACTAAGTATGTTCACTAAGTATGTTCACAGAGTATGTTCACAAAGTATGTTCACAAAGTATGTTCACTAAGTATGTTTTTGAAAATATTCACTGAGGAAGTTCACTGAGTATGTTGAGAATATTTCACTTAGCTCTTCCTATTTAATTTCATTATACTTCTCTAGATTGTTTCAAAATGATTACTTGATCAGAGTAATCAGAAAGACAACAATCTAAGAGTTCCATACTTGCCTTATCTTCAATAATCATATACCTGGCCAGGGTATATAAGTATTAAGATTAGGTAGTATGCACTTTATTTGCTATCACAATCCTCACTTTTCTTCAAGCATCACTTCTATATCTCAACTTTCAACACACAGATAAGGGGATTATAAAACACTTTAAGGAACACTGAGTAAGATATAAATTATCATCTCCTTTGTGTCCTTATAGGGCTAGTCAAAGGAATTCAAAAATAATTACTTTCATATCTTTAACACATAGAATCTGATATGAAGTAAAACAAAACTATTGTATCTGACCTGTCTGGGACGTCTGTCCACGTCCTCTATTATTACTAGGGAATGGCCTCGCTTGTGAGCCTTGCTGACTCTGCTCCTGAGGTTGAGTCATCATCGTATTCCCGCCTGGACAATCCTTTGCCAGATGTCCCAGTTGTCTACATTGATAACAAATTCTGGGCGCCGAATGCCATCGAGACCCAGTCACCGATGTTGATGCTACACCAGAGGATCTATTTGGAACATTACTATGATCTCTATCCCTACTTGACATCCATTGTGTCTAGGTATGGAATCTCGATGATGCTGCCGTTGCAGAAAATCTTGGTTTCTTAAAACTTTCAGACCTTTGTTCTTGAGTCTGAGTGTACACTTTCTTGCCACTAGTCTGCCGTTTCTCAATTTCAGACCTCTCTATCCTCCTTACCGATTCTACAAAAGTGGCAAACCTCTCCCTGTTATCTAAAGCAGACACATGGGTGGTTAGTTCAGCGTTCAACCCCTTCTCAAAACGCCGAATTCTTTCCTCATTACTAGCTGCCATTTGCGGACAAAACCGCAATAACTCCATGAATCTTAGCTTCATATTCACTAATGTTCATCTGTCCTTGTTCGATCCTCTCAAATTGAGAGATCTTCTCATCAAGATACGTTTTAGGGAAGTATCTACTGACGAATTCTCATCAAAAAACCTCCCATCCAATTTCTTCACCTGGTCTCTTATCTTCCTCTATCATCCACCAATGACCAGCACTTCCTTTTAAGAGGTACACAACATGTCTTACTTTTTCAGCTTCAGGAATATCAAGGATCCTAAAAGCCTTTTCCAACTCTGTCAGCCACAGATCAACATCTGCTGGATCAGATGTATCAGCATAATCTATGGCTCCAACCCGACGAAGTCTCTCAAAAGTCTTGCCGACTCCATAACCCTCATAATGGGTTGGTACCCTAGATGCAGGTGGTGGCATCCTATCTGCCATATGTGCCATGGCTGTCAGGAATTTCTCAAATAGAGCATGAAGGGCTGGATTTTCTATCATAGCTAGATCAATCTGAGGTTGTTCAGGTGCAAGCCCTGCCCTATTCTGGTCTCTTGCACCTCCTCCAGGTGCAGCAGTGCTGCCCTCAGCAGCATGTTCTTCATGTTGTCCAGACATCTTCAAGTTCTTCTTCTCCTATGTGAGTAGAAGATACTATCAGATAAACTGGAAAACACTTAGAACAAACTCTACAACCTTAGTCCTATGTCTCTGTAGACTCAGCAAACCTAGAGCTCTGATACCACTTAATTGTGACGACTGACCCGTGAAAACAAGATTAACTAATGCGGAAGCGAATCATTAGCAGTGGAATTACTGAAAATCATTAAAAATTAAAACTTTTTAATTTAGAGATTCTTAAACAGTAAAACTCCTTCATAAGGAAACAAGATAAGTTATTTACATTCTGATTCATCAGTACATCTTTCTATCATCTCGTCTCGAGATTCATAACATTGACTGCCCTATTAAACTATACATGAGCAATATACAAAATCTCGAGGTTTCAAACCAAAAATCTCAGATCGATATCAAACTCTCTACTAACTCCTAGGACCTGAGAGTACAGATACGACACATAGGACTCTACATACAACTGAACATGACATGACAGCCAATGTCTCCACCTGAGACTTCACTGTTGTCCCTGCTGCTGCTGCTGTCCTTCACCTACTGAAGGGTTCCTGTCTCTTCGTCCGCGTCCACCTAAAAATGTGGTTCCCACGGGGGTGAGACAATTATAAAAAATTGCCCCAGTGAGAGATATAACTCTCCGCCAGTAACATTGTTATTGCAACTTAAGAAGATAAAAATGAACAGAGAATTCATATTTATTTGACAGCAAATACTTTAATGTCTAACAGATTAGGACACCATTGTATATCAAAAGCATTGCAGTTAAAATAGAATCCACATATCATTTATCCTTTAAGGAATATGAAGAACATGTATAACATCTATTCAAACTACATGATCATTACCACTGCATTAACTCTCTTCAGGTTTAGATCATATATCTAAAGCCTGGCATTATCATTGTGGAGTCATGGCCCGTAGCCGTACTCTTTTCATAAAGTGTTGGGATCTTAATCCCTCAATTCATCACTGGAAGTTCTCCTCCTTTCACAATTTCAATACACTAACCATATGATTCTGGGTAATTAAACCCTTAGCTCATCACCTGAGCATTGTTACCACATTATTAAGTTACTAACACCTTTAGATCATCTGACCAAGATAAGTGTGATACTTGGTGCTTATTCACTCTCTTGCTACCTCTTACCAGACAACAAGATATATGATGGCACACAAGGCCCAATAATCAAATTCAGATTAATAACACATCATAGCTCATACCTGGCTATGCTCATCATCTCATGATACCTGCATGATTAGCACATATGATAGAAGCACATCAATTATCTATCATCACCATGCAAAAACAATATATTAATAATTCAAGGGTATTACCCTTAATCCTTTACCAGGATTAGGATTTCCATCACACATCTCATGTATCAGTATTACCCTTAATCTTTTACTAGGATTATGATTTCCATCACACATCTCATGTATCATTCATCCAATTATATTGGATTTATAACACAACAAGGTATACCAGAATTTGGGGTGTTGGATACGATATCTATCATATCTTGATGTATCACTTCCCTCAACACCATTAACTTTCTTGAATTCATATACTCAGCTTGTATTAGGGTATTACCCATCCTAATACTTTATGCACCAGTTTATCACATTTGACATGTAAAGTAGTGATCATTAGTCACTCACTTGGAATATACAACTATTGCCAATATTATGGGTTCATCCATAAGTCATGAATTAACAAAAAGACCATGATAGGTCCTTTTCAAAACAACTCCAAGTCAAGCATAGAGTACCACGGCCGTGTAACCCAGAACGTTTGTGCAAAGAAAGTCACCACGTCCGTGCTACCTTCCACGGTCGTGCAAAGTGAATCCACCACGGCCGTGCTACCTTGCACGGTCGTGCAAAGGAAAGATACCACGGCCGTGCTGCCTAACACGGTCGTGCTGCATGAGTTCATTTCTTGAATCATATTCAAGTATGAATTCTATTCTTTTATTAGGGAATTATGGTTTCACATACCATTTCCCTTCATTAGAATAGGGATTGCATATAGCATCACCCTTCATTAGGGTTTCATATCACATTGCCCATAATTCGGGTTTACTAATCATTCCCAATTAGGGTTTCTCATAGAATCACCCTCATTTAGGGATTCACATGGATACACCTTCAATTAGGGTTTCATATGGATGCACCCTCAACTAGGGATTGAGTTCAATAACCCTGTCAATTAGGGTTTATGTTCATGTTTAGGGTTACATGATCTCTTTGCTTAAGAATCATAACCCTTAATCACCACATGAATCATATTCATGTATGATTTCATGCTATAAACTTCTTAACTTGATTAGGTCATATCAACTCTTCAGTCGAATACATACAACTATGATTAACATAGTGTATCAAGTCATTGATCCTATAAGCAATTAGGGATTCATCCCTTAATTGACACTTAATCACTTAGGTACTATTAGGGTTTCAACCTCTATACTTTCATTGGATCAATAGTACATTCATCATCTTATTTCCCAAAGATTCAATCACATTTGACCTCCATTACTTAAGGTATCCAAATGAATTAGGGTTTACTATTCATCCTAATTAGTGATTTCACATGTAGACAACCTCTTAATAGGGTTATACATGAAATCAGCCTCAATTAGGGTTTACATCATGTATTGGATCCATGCATTTGTTATGCATTAATGACTAGTACCATTAAAGGTATCTCCCACCTAATCACATTAGGTTTTCAAAAAGGTTTGATCCATTTGACCTACAATAACATAAGGTATCCAATGAATTAGGGTTTTCAATGTTGATTCCTTCAGTCATTGAATTCATGGAACCAATCATCAATTGGACCTATACCCATACTTCAATTGAGTTTGGTAGGTAAACCTTCAACTGATTTGACCCTCAATTGACCCTCAATTGATCATCAATTAGAGTTTGATTCAATTGAATTAGGGCTTGGAATCGATGATTCTTCAATACTAATCAATGCAGAACTAGTTGCATTGAGACCATTGAACCATCATCCAAATTGGATATGACCTGTCTCCAAACGGTCTTGAGGTCGTTTGGATGACCTCCAAATGGTCTTGAGACCGTTTTCCCATCATATCACTCAAATTTAAGCAATCCAATTGGGGTTTGGTTCATTGGATTGATCACCAAAACATCATTGCATTGTATATCAGTTTAGTACCTTTATACCTTCAAACACCTAACCATAATCAACCCTAGACCTCCAAACGGTCTTGGGTGACCAAAAAACGGTCGTGAGATCGTTTGGATGAGCTCCAAACGGTCTTGAGACCGTTTGGCCCATCCAACCTTTGGATTTTAGTGAAAAATCATCAAGGTTTGGTCTATTGAGTTGATCAACCAATCAACACTACATTGCAATATGATTTAGTAACTTTGGATCTTCAATTGGTCAACTATACTTGACCTCAAACCTCCAAAAGGTCTTGGGGTGATCCCCAAACGGTATTTAGACCGTTTGGGTGATCCCCAAATGGTCTTGAGACCGTTTGGGCTAATCAACCCAAAATCTCCTATTAACTCATTGAAATTTCAGCACTGATTTCAATTAGGGTTTTCCTAATTGAAAAGCCTTCAACTAAAGATTCCTTTGGAGTTAACCTCTCAAATTGAGAGGGTAATTAACCAAAATAATTATGAACAGTAATACCAAACGGTAAATGCTTGGTCAACCATTTCATACGGGTTTGAACCCGTTTTCCCAAATCGATCAAGTTAATCAGGTTGATAATCAGCACTTAATCCAATTCGATTTGTCTTATTGATTAGCCTTCAACCATCGATTCCTTGGGATTTAATCCCTCAAATTTGGTGAGTCATTAACCAACGTCCTTAAAAACAGTAATCCCAAACGGTCAACCCTTGTTCAACCATTTCATACGGGTTTGAACCCGTTTGCCCCAATCGATCAAGTTAATCAGGTTGATAATCAGCACTTAATCCAATTCAATTTGTCTAATTGATTGGCCTTCAACCTATGATTACTTAGGATTTAACCCCTACAATTTGGTGAGTCATTAAAAAACATCATTATTAACAGTAATCCCAAACGGTTAACGCTTGGTCAACCATTTCATACAGGTTTGAACCCGTTTGCCCAAATCTATCATGTTAATCAGGTTGATAATCAGCACTTAATCCAATTCGATTTGTCTAATTGATTAGCCTTCAACCCTCGATTCCTTGGGTGTTAATCCCTAAAATTTGGTGAGTCATTAACCAAAATACTTAGGAACAGTAATACCAAACGGTCAACGCTTGGTCAACCATTTCATACGGGTTTGAACCCGTTTTCCCAAATCGATCAAGTTAATCAGGTTGATAATCAGCACTTAATCCAATTCGATTTGTCTAATTGATTGGCCTTCAACCTATGATTCCTTTGGAGTTAACCCCTAAAATTTGAAGGTTCATTAGCCTACATAATTAGGAACAAGATTCCCAAACGGTGAACGCATGGTCAACTCCCTCAAACGGGTTTGAACCCGTTTGCCCCCAAACGGTTTGCAACCCGTTTGGTCCAAATGATTTTGGTGAACCCGTTTGCCCAAACCTTTGAACACGTTTGCTCCCAAGATATTTTCTTTGGATAACCATCAAGGATGACATAATCATCGTCCTCCTTAGAAAAACCAAGAACAGCAACCATTTTTCATGGAAAAACTTCAGCAATGACTCAAAAGAGTATGAAATTGAAGAAAACAATGAACTAAGTATAGAGGAATGATGCCATAACAATGATTAAGGGTTTGAGTTATAAAACCCGCCTCAAATCTGATCTCCAAGCTTCAAGATCCACGTCTCTAATGGTGGATGAAGCTCCAGCAACTTCCCAAGGTCCGTTCTTGAGCTATTGGATGAACAAGATGGCTAGAATTGGAAATCGGGTGAAGAAAACCAAGAATCAAGCATTGTTTTAGGGTTTTCATCATGAATCCAAGGTAGAAGATGATCAAAACCTTACTAATAGGTTGTGTTCGACCTTCTCCTTCTCCTGAGCTCCTTCTTGGTCGTCCAAAGCAAAGGTGGGGAAGGAAAAGCTAAGGAAACGTTCCCTATGTGTTGTTGAGATAGGATATATATAAAGGGTATGTATATGGTTTTTCAATGAAAGAGAAAATGAAGTTATTTTCTTTAAACTCCATAATAGTTTCCATAAAATTCCCCTCAACCAAGATATTTGCGTGCCTTAGCAAGGCACAAGCTCGTCCAACACCTTACAAAAACATCCCTCAACTTTTGGTTGAAGGGCTTCTCAATTAATTTAATTCTTTTTGCATTAAATTAAATTAAAGTTCCATATATGCTTAAATCTTGATTATTTTAATGTCAAGATTCTCTCTCCTCCAAGATAATTCAAATGAGGTTCCCTTCTCATTTTATTTGCTCTACATGATTCCAAATATTATTAGGGACCTTAGTGAAATGATAATTTGCATATTGAACCCTAGGTTTTGGGTAAATTGCACTTTACACCAAAACTAAGTTTTAATGCACAAACATTGCTTTATCAGCTCTTTCTTGGTATTCAGGCTATCACAAGCCATACCTCTGCATCATATTCATTATTATGATGCTTCAACACATGAGGGACATCTTATCATGCAACATTTGCAATTTAACCCCTCAGCTTGAGTAATTTGCACTTTAGTCCAAAATAAGCAAACATTGCTTCAACATTGTTCAAACAGGACCAAAATTGAAACATAAGTTTCTCATGAGCCCTAATTACTTTTCCCAAGATAAGATTAAGAATATAATTAACCTTATTAAGAAAAACAACTAGGGCTAACTCATAACCCAGGTCAGGGATGTTACAACCATGGTAATGGTTTCCATGTGTCAATCTCATGGTGGGTCTATCTGATACTCTATTCTCTAACAAGTATCTATGTGCTTGGTTTGATATACCATATCATGACTAATGAGTTTTTGTCATTAACCAACACACACTCTAGTATTATGTGTTATTATTGTCTATCAACCTTCCACAATGACATTTGACTAGGGACATAATGAGAATGTATACTCTTAACATCCATATGATCTCATTGATCAACTCACATAAATTCCTTCTCTAGACATTTATAATGTTACTCCATAATCTCATAACTAAATAAAATAGAATAAATAGGAAGCTTTCCTTTATTAATAATCAAATCATTTGCAAGTTATGTCATTACAACCATCATATGATTAGCTCTCTGGGCATACATACCAAAAGACTCCCACTTGCACTTAGAGCCAATCACCCATGAATCTTATGCCAAGTGATCTAACATGTCCATCATGCTTCTGTTGTGAAAAATGACTTATTTAAGGGATCAACAACATTGTTCTTAGTTGGTACTCTATAAATCTTCACATCTACTAGCTGTACAATCTCTCATGTGAGATGGAACCATCTTTGTATATGCTTGGAATGCTGATGTGATCTAGGTTCCTTAGCTTGTGTAATAGCTCCATTGTTGTTACAATATAACTCAATTGCGTTGCTGATGCTTGGAATGACCCCAAGTTCAGAGATGAACTTCTTGATCCATACAACCTCGTTTGCTGCATTAGATGCATTCAGTATACTCATCCTCTATTGTATAATCAACAAATATCTCTTTCTTAAAACTCTTCTAGGTTATAACTCTATTGTTAAGGTAAAATACAAATCCTGATTGTGATATGTAATCATCTTTGTCAGTTTGGAAGCTTGCATCGGTGTAACCCTTTACCACCAACTCTTACTCTCCTTCGTAGACAAGAAATTGATCCTTAGTCCTTCTCAAGTACTTCAATATATTCTTGATGGATATCTAGTGAGCATCACCTAGATCGGACTGATATCTGCTCGTAATGCTCAAAGGCGTATGAGACATCAGGATGGGTACATAACATTGAGTACAATGATTCATCCAATTGTTGATGCATTTGGAGTCATACGCATGCATTCCATTTCTTCATAGGAACTGAGACTTTGAGCTTTAGAGATGGTAACTTTATAAACTATGGATAATTTCCTCTCTTTGATCTCTCCATGTTGAACCTCTTCAACACTTTATCAATGTATCTTCTTTGACTTAGTCTGAGAATACTCCTATATATCTATCACTGTAGATCTTTACCCCCAAAATGTAGGATTCTTCTCCCAATTCTTTCATAGAAAATGTATTCCCCAATCATGTCTTCACCTTTTGTAAAGTAGGCATGTCATTCCCCATCAATAGTATGTCATCTACATACAATATGAGGAATGTTACTATGCTCCCACTAACCTTCCTATACACACAAGGTTCATATTCATTTTGAATAAAGCCAAACTCTTTGACTATCCCATCAAAAGTAAGAGTCCAGCTCCATGATGCTTGATTAAATCCATAGATTGACCATGGTAGCTTATAAAATTTATTTGCATCCTTTTGATTTATAAAACCCTCAAGTTGTGTCGTATACACATCCTCGATAAGATTCCCATTAAGGAATGTAGTTTTAACATCCATCTGCCAAATCTTATATTCATGATAAGTTGCAATAGCAAGCATGATACTGATGGACTTAACCATGGACACTGGAGAAAAGGTTTCATCATAGTCAACACCTTGAGCTTGTTTGAAACCCTTTACAACCAATCCACCCTTATAGGTTTGTACATTACCATCCATGTCGGTCTTCTTAATGACCCATTTGCACCCTATGGGTTTTACCCCTTCAAATGGATCCACCAAGGTTCATACCTTACTGGTATGCATGGTTTCCATCTCAGATCTCATGACCTCAAGACATTTCTCAGACTTTGTTCCCTCGATAGATTCTAGATAGGTTGTTGTCTCTTCATCTATGACCAACTCACTGCCTTCTTGAATCACAAGATATCTAAATATCTTATGTTCAAGGCGTGTCCTATTAGATCTACAAGGTACTTGCTTTACTTGAGGAATTTGAGATTCCATAATACTTTGTGATTCTCTTTGTTCCTCTTGTACATCTATTTGTTCAATGCTTTCTTGTTTGTGTTGAGCCTCTTAGAGTTCTATTTTCTTCCCACTGATTCCTTCAGAAATAAATTCCTTCTCTAGGAATACAACATCTATGGCAACAAACACTTTGCTGTTAGAGAGGGAATAAAAGTAATATCCTTTAGTCTCATTAGGATATCCAACAAATAACATTTATCAGATTTAGGACCAATATTTTCAGGAAACATTTTCCTTACATAAGCTTCACATCCTCAAATCTTCATAAAAGACACATTGGGATGCTTCTCAAGCTATGTCTCATATGCTGTCCTTTGAAGTGATTTAGATGGTACTTGGTTAAGTGTAAACGCTATAGTTTCTAAAGCATAATCCCAGAAGGTAGTTAAAAGCTCAACTAAAGTCATCATTGATCACACCATATATAGTAATGTGTGATTCCTTCTTTCTGATACACCGTTATGCAGAGATATTCCAGTTGGAGTCCATTGAGATACAATCCCATGGGCTCTAAGAAGGTCTTTGAAATCTTGGATTAAGTATTCTTCACCTTTATCAAAATGAAGTGCCTTAATACTTTTGCCAAGTTGGTTATGTACTTTATTCATAAACTCCTTGAACATATCAAGAGTTTCTGATTTTTGTTTAATCAAGTAAACATAGTCGTACCTACTAAAATCATCAGTAAAGGTAACGAAGTACTAATACCCACCTCTAGCGGTTGTTCTAAAAGGCCTACATACATTAGTATGCATGAATCCTAATAGATAATTAGCCCTCTCATCGTTACCAGTGAAAGGGGTTTTAGACATCTTGTCCAATAAATAAGATTCACATGTCTCTATTGATTTAAAATCAAAAGAGTCTAGACAACCATTTTTATGGAGTCTAGATATGTGATTGTCATGTATGTGCCCTAGATGACAATGCCAAAGGTATGTTCAGTTTGAGTTGTTGAGTTTTGGTCTTTTGGCATTTACATTATAAACATCTGTCTTAGGATCTAGCAAATAAAGACCATAAGACATGGGGCATTGGCATAAAAGATCCCATCTTTTGAAATCGAACATCAACCAATATTAATATGAAATTCATATGCATCCTTATCCATGCAAAATACATAAATGATGTTTCTATTTATGATACATACATAATAGAAGTTCACTAATTCTATACAAGCCCTGTGGGCATAGATAAACTATAGGTTCCAACTGCAGTGGCAACAATTCTTGCTCCATTTTCTACTTGCAATTCAACCTCGCCCTTTCCCAAAGGCCTACTTCTTTTCAGATCCTACATATTCGAGCATATATGAGATCTACATCCAGTATCTAGTACTCAAGATGAATAAGTAGATAAGTTTATCTCAATAACTTATATACCTAAAGTGGACATATATATCCCCATCTTCTTCTTCCTAAATGACTTCAAGTGCAAAGGATAAGTTCCTCTTGTACTTTTCTTTTTCCTCATATTTAGTGTTGAAGATCTAGATTTGGAAATTGGCCTTAGAACTCTTCATGGCCTTGATTTCATCTTTGGACTCAACTCTGCTGATCACTATCATGGATTTGTCCTTATTCATTCTTGCTTCAGAGTAAATCAGAATACCAAGAAAATCTGAGATTGGTCTGGCCATATTATTCAAGTGACAAAACTCAATAAAGTGGCTCTATGATTTTGGAAATGACTTCAAAAGCATATCCATGGACAACTCTTGGCTCAAAGAGAATCCCATTTCTTCAAGATGATGTACATGTCCAATCATATTGAGCACATGATCTTCTGTTGAGTCTCCCTCTATCATTTCATACTCAAAGAGCACCTTTATAACATTATTCCTTTCTTGCTATGTGAGATCATGGTTCACCTTATTGAGATGTGTTACCATATGAAGAATCCCCATATCGTTGCATTGCTCATGCAACTCATAGGTCATGGAACTTAGCATAAGGAACTTTATGTCCATGGCATCTTTGGCATGCCTTCAATAAGCATCCACCTCAGCCCTAGGTGCATCAGGAGTAGGCATTTCTGGCACTAGTTTGTCAAGGACATAGAGCTTGCACTCTTCATTGGGAACCCTTCTCAAATTCCAAAACCAATTATGAAAATTTGTCCTATCAAGTTTTTCCTTCCTAAGGACCGATCACAACACTGATTTGTTTTTCATTTGATTGTATAAAAGAAAATTACATTTTTATCAAAATCCCTTTTGATTTGATTTGATATAAAAAATTTGACGACATTCAATTAGTTCTTTAATTAATTAGTGCTCCCACTATTTTATTTAAACTGATATCCCTCTCATATCAATTCATACTATTACATCTTACAACCTTCTAGTGATCCAAGATCCAAAATAATTCAAGTATTACTCTGCCAACACCAACGTCCATAGTCAATTGTCAAGGTAGGCAACTCATGTCAATTGCATCATACACAAAACTTGGAGAAATGATATGCATAACTCCTTGCCATTTTTTTCTATGTACTTCTGGTGCTTAATCTCATTAAGGTCACACAGTTAAGCCTGATCCAAAAGCCAACACGATAATAATGCACCCTACATGACGGGCCCATAATATTATTATTACACTTCCATGGGATAGAAAACATACCACCCTTGGTGTGCCCATGCTTAATCGATCAAGCTTTTCATGTGTGTTGTTAATGGAAAGCATCTTAGACTTAATATATGATTGAGGGAGTTTGTATTTATACATATACTGTATCCAATCACCACATATATAGTACATATCATATACATTATGTATCCCACAATGAAAGTATGCAATAAATAAAAAGCAATGGTTATGGCATTCTAATATAATATCTTGAAGCCACAAGAAATCACCACAAACGAGGGTCTACATCACATGCAAAAACTTGTTGTTGATGAAGATCCATGCTTGACAATCTGGGTTGATTGGTTCTACCCTTGAACCAATAGACTCTCCTCCTGGCCGGTCGGTTGATCATCTGGTGCATGATCCACCATCTTCTGGGTCCTCCAGTTGATCAGTCGGGTCCACCAACTGATTGATTTGGCTTGTCCTCCTTAGTCCTCCAGCCAATCAGATGGCCTCTGAGATGGTCGGTTGGCGTTGTCTGAGCGTCCTTCTTCTTCATTGTAACAAGAAAGTAAACTATCCTACTATTACATGATTATAGAGAAACATTGAGTTACATTTGAGGAGAGAAAGGGTAGGAGAGAATAATACTTTTACAATTGGAAGATAACATAGAGGATTGATATGCAAAATGATAAAATAGGATTAACCAACCACACAAACATGCATAAATATTTAGGGTTGTTGGCCATAACCACACTACACATTCACCATAAAAACTTGCTTTTAGGGCGACCCATGTAAATTGCATATATATATATATGTTGTTTGGGATTATGCAGGGTATTTGATTGGACATAATTTATTCGCATCACATGCAAAAAATAAATGACAAAACCAAAATCCGATCATATCGATTATCCCAAAATATAGTATATCGACATTGGCTCTGATACGACTGTACGGAAATACTGTGATAGAATAGGCAGTGGAAACAAAAAGTTTACTGCCATATTCCCCATTAAACTAGCAGATCACGTCAAAAACTATATGATGGGAAGGATAATTTCAAGGATACACCTAGTCCTGGAGCAAGTGCAGTGACATATCCTAATCATTGTAGATGCAAAATTGTCTTCTAGTTGCACTAGGACTCGTCTACCGTGCATGTTGGTCTTCACTACAAATAACATGTTGAGATTGTTCTCCTAGCAAAAGTCAACAACCTCCATGCCTATGTGGAAGTCCACATGAACTGCCTAGATCATGTCTTCCTACTAGAACAGATAGGAAGGAGTTGTTCCTCCCGTTTGTGTACTAGTCACCAACTTGCTCTCCTATAATTATTCTCCTTGACTATCCCTCCCTTTATCATGTAGGACTTGCTCGGGTTCTCTCGATTATCCCCAACCAGAGAAGAAAAACAATTATGAGAGGAAATGGATGTGTTTGAGAATCCCCAATACTCCTCTATTTATAGGAGGGGTTAGGGGTTCCCAATCTGTGTGGGAGTGGAAGGGACTCAAAGATCATGAATTTTCTCAACTTGTGAGTGCCAAACTGGTCGGTTCACATGCGAGATGATTGGTTCGCTTAGTGAACCTGTCATTTATCCATGTTTCCCAATCACATATGAATTGGTAAATTCAAATCCAATTAATGCACAACATGATGTCAACACTAATACTAGATGCAATCAAATTTGTTTACGAACTGAATATCTCATATTGCAAGCCAGTCGTCTTACAGCCCCAACCGATCGGATGGAGAGATGAGCCAACCAGTTCACTAAGTGAATTGGTTGACTCGCTCCCTACTTCAGACAGAACTCAACCAATTCAATATCCAATCAACCTAACACTCAAATCGGTGATTTCATCACATGATCCAATCGATTGGGAGTCCAGTCAGTTGCTTTGGTGCTTGAATTGAATTACCTAAACACTTTAGTAATCAATCCAATTATCATACAATATAAAAAATCCTCTTCTAGGTCAATTCCTATGTGTGACCCTATAGGTCCCATATTATGTTGGCAGTGAATGCCCATAACCAATTATGACATCACAAGCAAAGAGTGGTGCCTAGTCACACATCGTTGTTACCCAAGAAAATGAAAAGTTGGAAAACAACTTCGACCTACAATATGTGTATGGTGTTTTAGTTTTTGTATAGTTCTTTTGCCACTGATATCCATATTGAACTTAAAGCATGGAGTAGTCACCCTCAACATTGAATCTGTGTTCCTTGAACCAGAGAAAACTGTTTGAGATACATGTAAGCTCAATATCACATATACATGGCCATGCATTTTTTAGTCTCTCTTATCAAGAGGCCTAGGATATCATACTCCTATAGGAGGAACAAATCCCAGGTACATCACTTATAGTCATACCTATGTGTTACAATGTTCTTAATCATTACCTTTTTGACAATCCTTATTCAGAATTATAGTAGATGATATTAAAGCACATCGAACAACATGTGATGAATGTAGTGACTCCAGGTCTAGGAACCATAATCACCACCAACACTATGAGAGCTGACTATGAATACCATGGTAATGGTTTCCATGTGTCCATATCATAGTGGGTCTATCTGATACTCTATTCTCTAACAAGTATCAATGTCCTTGGTTTGATAATCCATATCATGACTAATGAGATTTTATCATCAACCAACACACACTCTAGTCTTATGTGTTATTGATGTCTATCAGCCATCCTCAATAACATCCAACTAGGGACATAATAAGAATGTATACTCTTAATATCCATCTATTCTAATTGTTCAAGTCACGTACTTGAAGACATACATCATTGAATAAATTTGTTGTCTAGAGATTTATAATGTTACTCCATTATCTCATAACTGAATAAAACATAATAAATCAGAAGCTTGCCTTTGTTAATATCAAATCATTTATAAGTTATTCCATTACAATCATCATATGATTGGATCTCTGGGATTACATACCAACACCATGATCCATATTTCATCAATTCACAAGTCAACTTTGGCTAATCGCCCACAACTAGACAATTTAGGTAGGCAACTTTTGTCAATCGCATCTGAGTGCAACTCTTGCATAGAAAGTGTGCACAACTCCTTGTCACAATCCATCTGCATAATTCTACATACTTAATCTCATTAATATCACCTAGTTAAGCCAGACCCAACAACCAACATGATAGAATATGTACCCTATTTTGGCAGATCTACATATCTACCATCACTCTTCCATGAGATAGATGATGCATCACACTTTGGCTTAACCTATGCTTAGTAGATCAAGCTTTTCATGTGTGTTGTTAATGGAAATCACTTAAGACTTAATATTTGATTGAGGCATTTTAAATCTATATAAGTGCATACATATCCAATCACCTCATACTTATAGCACATATCATATACATGCTATATCCATAAATGAGACATGCAGTCATAAATCTGAGCGATGGTTATGGACATATTAATGAAATTCCTTGGATCCATAAGGAATTGATACCACATAAGGTCCATATCATATGTAAAACCTATATTTCAGCAGTGGAGCCATTCTGAGTCGATCGGTTAAACTCTTGACCTGATGGGTTGGGCTCTTGGTTGACTAATTGGTGACTTGAAACAATTGTTTGGTCTCTGGTTCAAGTGATGATTGGATTCCTCCAGATGATCAATTGGAATACCACTCGATCAGTTAGTCTTGTCGTCTGACCGCCTCAATGCTCTAGTTGATCGGTTCGTTGTGTGAGCCGGTCGGTTCGCCTGGTGCATAATGCCTTATTTTTCCATAATAGGAAGTAAACCCATCCTATTTCTATTTAACCTATTACATTGTAATAGGGAAATCTCAAGTTACATTCAAGGAGGCATAGGAGGGAAACATTTATACTTTTACATATAAAAAGTGAGAGAGGATCAATATGAAAATCAATTTCTAAAATAGAAATAAAAACCATTCAACCAAGCTCACAAGTCTAGGGCTATAGGCTATAACCATGCTTTTAATCACCATCAAAACAATTTTAAGGCAACACATATATATTACATATATCCTATATCGTGTATATATACACACACACAGATATATATATATATATATATATATATATATATATATATATATATATATATATATATATATATATATATATACGCATAATATGTGTTATTTTCTCAATTATGCACATTAATCATTTTAAATATTTTCATCGTATAAAATAAATGATAAAGCAAAATTCCAATCATATCAATAAAATCCCAAAACATAGACAATTAACCTGACTCTGATACCACTGTAGGGAAATATGACATCAGATATGGAAGCGGAAACAAATATTTCTCGCCATATTCCCTTTGACCAATGGATCTGTCAATAATTATGGATTAGGAAGCATGGTCAATAAGAGGTATACCTAAACCTGGAGCAAGTCCAGCGACAACTCTTGCAGTGGTGTGCTTATTTTGCAAGTTGCACACGAAGATCTATCAGGGTGACACTACCATAGATGGCGGTAGTTTTTTTCCTCCTATTGGGTGGCAACGACTCCTTGCTTCTATTGTAGCCCACACAGACTACCTATAACTCCTCTTTGTGCACCAAGGCCAATAGGAAGGATACATCCCTTCACATGTCAGTGTACTAGCACTGACTTTCTCTCCCTTTGTTGTCTCTCCCTTTTGGGGTAAGGCTTTCTTGGGCTCTCTTGATTACCACAACCATAGAGAACAACAATATCAAAGATTGTTGTTGCATCTATGAAAGCCTAGACTACCCCTTAATGTAGGATGGCTGAGGTCAGGGTTTCCCGTTCATTTGTGAGTTGAAGAGACAAAATTTCATAAATTTTTGGGAAGATGGGAATGATGAACCGATTGGTTCACTATTGAATCTATCGATTCACCCATGAACCGGTCAGTTCAACCCTAGAATGATCAGGACGTGATGCTTCCTATTTGCAAACACATTGCCTTTTAATACCCAATCACTGCACAACGGGACATCAACATCAATCCTTGATCCAATCTCATTGATCATCCAACCGACCGGTTCACTTAGTGAGTCGGTCATTTCAGATTCCAGTCATCAAGTTGTTATTTAAGTAATTACCTAAACACTTTAGCAATCAAGTTAAACTTTATTCATGAGTGAACTCCTATTTTAGGTGCATCCTATGCGTGTGACCCTATAGGTCCCAAATTATGATGGTATGGAATATTGATAACTAATTTATGACATCACAATCAATGAGTGGTATCTAGCAACACATCATTTCTACCCAAGTAATTGAAAAGTTGGAGAACAACTTTAACATACAATCTGTGATTAGTGTTATACTGATTGTAAAGTTACTTTGTCTCTGATATCCACATTCAACTCAAGGCATGTAATCACCATCCTCTTCAACATTCAAACCATTGTCCTTGAACTAGAGCAGACTTTCCTAGATGCATGTAATCTCACATATCATATATATTTATTCACATGGATATGGCCATACATTTCTCAGTGATGCTTATCAAGTGATCTGGATATCAACTCCAATAGGAGGGACAAATTTTTTCTACATCACTCATAGTCAACCCCCATGTGGCACAGTGTACCCTAGCATCACCTTTATAGTATCCCTTATTCAAGGTCATGTTGGTTGATGTCAAAGTACAATGAACAACATGTGATGAGTGTAGTGATTTTAGGTTTAAGAACCATAATCACCACTATCACTATGAGAGCTAGTTTTGACTACCATTCTATGGTTTCCATGCATCACTCTCACAATAGGTCTGTCTACTACACTGTTCTATAACAAGTACCTATGTGCTTGGTTTGATATCACATATCATGACTAATGCGATTCTGTCATCAACCAACACACACTCTAGTCTTATATATTATTTCGATCTATGAGCTTCCACAATAATAACCGTCTAGGGACATAATAAGAATGTATATACTCTTATTAAACATATGATCTCATTGTTCATGTCCTCAACCCAAAGGCGTATGTCATCGAGTAACATCATTCTTTAGACATCTACCATGCTATACCATTATCTCATAATTGAACAAACATATAGACGAAGATTTCCTTTATTATTAAACAAATTGTTTACAAGATATGCCATTACAATCATCATATGATTGGTTCTCTTAGAATACATACCAACAAGGACATCCTACTCTAATATTTCTTAGAGGGTGTCATTGTTAGTGCATGTGATAGGCTTGGGAATGACCTCAAAATCTGACCTCATATCAATTTGTTTATATTAGTGGAATAAAGGGATATTGAATCATTGGAAGTAAAGACTACATCAATGCTGCATTAAGTATTTGGTCTTTAGATCACATCTTTGAAGAGGCTTAGAGCCCCAATTTGGAATATACATTTCTCACCTTAGTGTTAGGTCACTAATTAAGAGCAACTTTATGCCATCTTTCTCATCTTCACTTTGTAGTCAAGGGAAACCTTAATCTTAAGACCCTACTTTTGTCCCTTGACTCGTCACCCTTATCTAGAACCTAGCTTGCTTCTACCTAGGCATATATTTGACACCCTATTTAGAGAAATTATAGAAGGAATTCCCAGATCTATCTCTCTAATTCATGATTCTATACTTAACAACTCTATTGTATAATACAACACCTTAAAGTTATACCAAGCTTTAAATTGGAATTTTAGTCTAGAGCTTTCTTTCACCATATCAATTTAAATTGTCACATTCAATTCAGATATCTATATGCCTTGTTTTAGTATCTATGTGCTACCAAGTCAAGCTAACTAAATCCTACCAACTTCTTGGCATGCATCATAGTTGGCACATTATCAAAACTAATCTTAGAGAATACATAGACCAAGCTTGTATCTATCCTTTATAGAACAATCTTGCATTTCTCTTCTCCTGTATCACCTCCATAACTAAAACCTCATAAGTTCGCCTATCAAGGTACATAATTGTTGACATGTCCGTTGTGTGATCTTCTACAAGCACCAAAATACCATGATATGAAATGAAGAGGACATACATTTGAAAATCTCCTTTACTAGAGAAGATGGACTACCATAGTGAGAAGTTAACATATTTATATCGAGTCAGTCTAAGAGTTTTACTTCCAACTTGTTCAGATTTATTTCTCCTAGTGAGAGTCTCACTCTCTCTATGTAAGACGGCCAATTCTTGATGACTCATGGATGAATGTTTGTATGGTGTCATCATGGATACTTTCTCTTCATCCATAATCTTTTGAGTCAACACTATGTTTTCCTTTTAAAGAATATGTAGAATTGATATATCTCCTTGTGCAAGGTTCTCAAGTGAAGATCATATGTCAAAGGACAAATGGAAGCATAAGAACACTGTTGGTTTAACTTTTATTTACCTGAAAATGATTCCAATTTGATGTATCCATTTGAGATTGATGTTCTTTGCTGATTCTACCTAACAAAGGAATCTACCTGTAAAAAACAAAGTCGGATTCAAATAGACGGTAAAACATTTGGTAAAAGATAAACAACTACTAATTTCTTAAAGCTGATAGGATGCATAAAAATAAACACGTATTGCTTTCTCTACTATATTCATAATTGTTGTTAGTTGATTCAATAGCTCATCTTTGCACAATATTGTCAAAGATCTAGATCTTATTCTACTAAATCACTCTCATCTCTCTCTCTCTCTCTCTCTCCATAAGAATCAGCTCCAACAACCAATGATGGATTTCCATGGTAGGGGGTCATGAGGCGATTGGGACCATAACACACCTAAAAATTAAGAACTTCAAGGCAATGTAGGGAAAGCCACAATCATCCTCAGTCCCAAAGGATCACTAACAAAAACACTTATTTTATGTTTTTCATCATTTTCCTGAATGATAACCTCGTTCACCATCATTTTAATCTGAGCGTCTAGAAAAGGATGCGATGTTGTTATCAGGCAAGATGGAGTGCTAACATCTTCCCCACTCATAACATATTCGTCGAGTCCGATCTTGTAAACATACACATACCTTTCTTGTCTGCCTTTGAGGTGGAGTCAAAATCGGGTCTTCTATCTTTTCCCTCTATTTACAACACCCACCTATGTTTTCCTTATTTTACCGATAAAGATGGGTGGCGACTCCTAAAGCTTTATCACACCATCATTTTCTTTTTTCTTCTTTGTTGTTTCCTGTGACGACATGATCATCCTAGCCGAGGGAATTTTTGGGTTGGGTACAATGCTAATTATACTCAATAAGATTGTGGCTGATGCAACACGTTGGATCATTATTGTCTTCATAGGGCCAAAATTACCTTCCCTAAGTGGTTTAGAAACATTCTATAGTTTTTTCTAGGAAGTGTGTGTGAACATTCACTTCACACTTGATCATGGTCTTGGTAAGAGTTGTGGACAAAATAACATTGTTGGGAATGAAGGATCAAATGTGTCATATTAGGGTCCTCCTCCCTTCCTATGAGATCTATCATTTTGTTCTTCCAATGTTACAATTTGGAATTGTATTAGGCAACAAAAAACTCAAAATTGTGCTTATTGACTCTTCTCACTACCAATAGAGCCTGAGTACCCCATGCTTTTGGGTTTCTAACAAAACCACACAACGTTAAATGTATTTGGCGTCATTGTGATGTATGACCAATAAACTCAATTTAACACCACTGACATGATGGCTTCATGCCCTCTCGTAGACCTCTAGCTAGCAAAACATATTTAAGTAATTGACGCACATGTTACTCTGCCCCTAAACTGGTACATGATGATTTCACCTAGCTTTGAATCTATGTACAATTTATTGAGCATGATGAATATGAGAGGTGAGAGTAGAATCCCCTATTGAAGTACCATCGTCATCTACAACAAAAAGCCACTAGAGGCACCCCAACTAAAGTGACATCCAAGAACCACCTAAACACTCATGAACACCCAATCACCTTTGGTGGAAAAAATGAACCAAGACAACACTTGCACTATGCAAACCAATTACACATGATCATATTTCTCAATGTTTATCTTTGTGATGAAATTTCCCTTTTCTCTATAGTTGGCACATTATCAAAACTAATGTTAGATAATACTGCTTTGGTAGGCTACACTTATCTCTATATGTTGTAAAATGGGCTTGCATTTCTAGTCTCCTCTACCACCTCGATAACAACAACCACATAGCTGGCTATCAGGGTACATGATTGTTGACAAGTCCATTGTGTGATATTTTAAAAGAACCAAAGGACCGAGTCGTCAAATGTAGAGGCCATCCATTTGAGATCTCTGTTACTAGAGAATATGGGCAAACCATAAAGGAAATGAATCTCAAGTTGTGATAATATAGATGCATGTCTTGAATCCAAACATGCTATTCCTCTATCGAGATGTAGGAGAACCAAGCTCCCATTGGTAATGAACTACTTCACACATTTGCTGCTATGATTCCTGCTTCATTGTAGAAGAAGACTTGACACCCGATGTAAAAGAAATCACACAAATCTACTTGATTCCATCTAGAACCTAGTTTCTCTTCTTGATTCTATCCATATGGTTTAGTCCATTAGGTTACCTCCACCTCAAAGTAGAGATTCTTCTTTATCCCAACACAAAATCATATTTCCCCTTTACATGGACATGGATAAACATACCGAGAAAACCTTGTGTAACATACTGAATCTTAGATGTAATATCCATGTAACCTTTTTTCCCAAGGTTCCTTTCATTTCTGTCCTTTATATCCCTGTTGTTTATTCGTGGAATTTATAGTGGTTTGGTGAACATTTATTCACTATTTGTACCAATAAAAGGGTTTATGTACAAATACCTCAACAAAAGTCTATTTAAGGACCTTATCTTTGTGTTATAAACCCTAATCTAACTTCTTTATGTGTTTTGAAATCATAAAATGAGCCTAAGTTTCGAATTCGGTTCAATTTGGATGTTGTATGTGCAATCCCTATTTATGTATGTGCATTCTTACACCCTAAGTTGGGATATTTGTAAACCAAACCCTATATTTCCCTAGTGAGGCTTTAATGAACCCTATTTCCTCTATTCACGATTCTATTATTAAATTGCCTCAAAATCAGTAATGATATTCTTTTTCTTGGGTCTTGTACTCCATTGCCATGTTCTAATTATGATGCTTTTACTTGCCATGATATATTTTTAGCATGTTGATTTTATGGACTATTTAGCTATAGTAGTGGTAGTTATGTACAACCACCCATATATAGGGCATGTATTAATTTTCACTGGGGAATGTCTTATTCTCCCCCATAAAAATATGTATAGGTGACTGAGAATGTATTGATTCTCCCCTCACCTATAGGTTGAGGTCCGGTAGGTTCCTCAATCCTACTTAGTTAATGTAGTCAATATTAATCATGCATGTAAATCTTTTACTATTTTCTTGTTATGGCAAACATCTATTTTGATATGCCTCATACTCTTGTTTTTTTCATCTTATGATGAAATCTTAGCCTTTACTTTCATGTTATTTCCTTATATTTTGTTCTTGTTCATTAACTGACACATACTTTGTTTTTCTCTCTTTTGTTGGGTGATTTCCCAACCACCCAGGTTTAGATCGAGGTGTTGAACATGACCAAGGAGAACATAGCTTCCAATATGAACCTAGATCTTGGAGATGTTGCTTGGAGATAGATTTGAAGTAGTTTAGATTCCCTCTACTTAGATCCTTATGTTGTATTGTACATGTAAACCCTTATGGGAGATTATGATGTACTTTTGTAATCTTTTATAAAAATTGAATATAGTCATTTGTTTAATTCCACTGCTACACTTTGGTTGTTTTGAATACCATTTATTGAAATTTGAAAATGTTACACCTATTACAACATACCTTAGGGTGTGTTTGGAATGGATTTTCTTCAATTTTTTTATTAGCGAGTTGATCCCCTCTCGGGTCCCACTCCTTACACCTTGAGTGTGGAGGATATGCTCAAACTCTAGTAGAGGTATGTTTTAGCCCATTCATACAACAAAGAAGTCAAATGTGACCTTGATCACTGAAGACCTTACACAAATGACACACCAAAGTTTTATAGCAGGAGGAACATTGAGGCACTTGCATCACCTAAGTTTTCTAACCAGACGTTTCTCACATACTCTTGTCCTACTTATATATATGGAAGCATTAGAGTGTCCGTAACTATTGCCATCCACCTGCCTAAATACAAGTTTCTTTTTCCCAGTCATCTGCTCCCAACCAACCCCCATATCTCCTTGCTCCATCGCACCCTTGTGGCTGCAATAGATTGTTCACCATCTTCGTATGTTCTCAGTGTTGGACATTGCTTGAATGCCAACACGAAAGAGCCAACATGTTGACTAACATTTTTATTTGTATCCTATTTTTGAGAAAGAGGTTTGTCCTTCATGACAACACATTCGCAATGTCAGACACAATTGTTGTTTTTTACCCCTTTCATACTGTTTCAATTTGAGATCAAACCTGAAACTTGGGACTAGCAAACTGACATGCTTACCAGTTGAGACAATTGCCAAGTGGGAGTTCACGTATTTGTATTGAGTTGATCTAAGAGTTTTCCTTCCAACTTGTTTAGATTTCTTTCTCCTAGTGGAAGTTCCAATCGCTCTATGTAAGAGAGTCCATTCCTATTGGTTCATGGATGGAATTTTGCATGGTGTCGTCCTGGATGTTACCTCTTTGTCTATAATCTTTTAAGTCAACACTATCTTTTCCTTTTCAAGAATATGTAATGGATCTCCTCATGGAAGATTGTCAAGAGACGATCATGTGTCAAAGGTCAAATGGAAGCAAAAGAAGATCTTATCTTTATTTTTAGTTTACTTGAAAAAAAAATAGATTTGACATATCCATTTGAATTTGACGTTCTTTGCTGGTTCTACTTAATGAAGGAATCTACCCTTGAAAAAGAAAAATTCTAGCCACAGTAACTTCCCTACCCGCTGCCATACCCGGTGCATGAAAAAAAAAACAAAATTTAATACATCATGTAGATATCCCACCTGCACCTGCCCTTTGGTATTATTTTCCATGCAAACCTCATGCAAAGTCATGCAATCTGCAATTTATTGCATTAACTTCTCACATATTTTGTTTGTGATATCTAACTCAATCCCAAATCACGAAAATTATTCAAATTTAATTTTTTGTTCATTTCCAGTTCCCTTTATTTTTTATAAAATCTTTATTGTCTTCCAATTCTCTACTGTCCAGATTTATGTACAAAAATATAAATACTGTATGCACATTTATTGATAACTCTTTTTGCAACTTATTTATGTGTTGCATCTAATGTCGTTATATATGCATTACAATATACTCTCAAATTGTAATCATATATACAAAATTTTACACAACATTATATATTGTAATATTTGTTCATGCATAAACATTATCATTTTTAACTAGGTTTTGCATACAATACAAGATGTACAGTATGTACAGTACAAGATGTACTGTACTAACAACCGTGTGTTACATCATGAATATGTCAATTCTTGTTATCACTGCCCATCAGATATTTGTTACATGAAGAAGTATGTTACTAACAAACACATTGTACAAGAAGTACAATACTAACCACATACAATACATTCATAAACCGCATACAATACTTCAGTACGAGACATACAATACTAACATCATCTTGCCAATGCATTAAGATGTACAGTACGAGACGTACAATACAAGATGCAAAGTACGAGACATACAGTACGAGACGTGTAATACGAGACTATTTTTTTCATATATTTAAAATGTAGCGCGGGACATATTGTATTAGTGTGGGAATGTTGGTGAGGTGGAATGGAACTACAAGGACGTACAGTACGAGATGTACTGTACTAATACGAGAATGCTGGTGAGGTGGAATAGAACTGGAGAGAGAAGTTGCAAAAGAGAAAATAAATATTCGAAAATCGGGGCTGTATAGAGGAGTGGGGAGAAACTTTGGGATTCTAAACCTTCTGCATGGAGTTAATTCGTGTGTAATTACTGTGCATGAAAAAAAACAACTGGCTACAGACTTTTGTAGGTTCTCGAGAATCGGGTATGTGGGAGGGTATGAATTTACTGTGGGTAGCATAACTCTTGAAAAACAAAGGAAAATTCTAGCCACGGTCAAGTGTCCACCCGCTGGCATACCCGGAACATAGGGGAAAATGGAATTTTAATGCATCTGAGAGTTATTCCACCTACAACCATTATTGTCCATGCAACAATCATGCAAAGGGCATGCAAAGTGTAGTATTGTATTCATTTTCTAAATTATTGCACCTGTAATATCTTAACTCCACCAGAGATTACGAAAAGTATTTAGAATTAAATTTCTGTTCGTTTGTAATTTCTTTCAACTCACGTACTGTAATCACGTACTGTAAATGCATGTACTGTACACATATTTATTGATATTTTTGTTGGAACTTATTTCATATGTTGTGTCTAATATCTTATATATACACAACAATATAACTTTTAAATTTTAATCATATATACAGTACTTTACCCAACGTTACATATTGCATTCATGCATAATGATTATCATTCTAACTCAATTTTTACGTACAGTAAACAATTTACAGTAAAATATGTACGGTAAAAGACGTACAGTACAAGACACATAGTACTAGCGAAAATATATTATGTGTAGCCTTCAAATCTTGTTACCACCATCCCATCACATATTTGTATTGGTACAGTACAAGACGAACACTGCGAGAGTACAATATTAATATTATTTGACAATGCATTTAGACGTACAGTATGGGACATACAATATGAGCGTGCAATATTACAATGTAGCGATTTTCAAAATTCCACACAAAAAGTACAATACTAACAACCACATTGTACAAGATTACAATACTAACCACAACATTTTGTATACATTCAAAATACAACATTTGACAAAAGTGTGTACAAAAGATACAATACATTCAACCATAAATGTACGTACTGTACTAGTGCGGGACCGTTAATGGGGTGAAATAGATTTGGAGAGTGTAGTTGCAAGAGAAAAAATGATTTTTTTAAAATTAGGGGTGGTGAGAGAAGTGGAGAGAGAATTTTGGGATCCTTTAACTTTTACATGGAGTTAATTAGTGTGCAATTAATGCGTATGAGAGAAAACGACTGGGCCTTCAACTTCTGCGTGAAGTTAATTGGTGTGCAGTTAATGTATATGAGAGAAAACGGCTGAGCCATCCTTTTGTAGGCTCCCAAGAACCGGGTACTTGAACGGGTATGTAAGTTACTGAGGGTAGCGTAACTCAAAACAAGGTAGTTAGAGAAACTTCACATTTTGTGGACATGGGTTAGGGCGCACAAAAACTGAGAACGCTATAGGTGGTGTTGAATGTATATTTGGGTGGGAGGGAGACGTGCGACAGACAAGGCATATTACTTTCAGGAGGGACGAATCATGAACGCACGTACAGTATGCACACATCCATCGGCTAACCATGTTCGCTTTATCTCTTAGATCCCCACTTTCCGATTTACAATTATGACACTGAGGGTTGACCAATGTGAAGCTCTGTTCGTTGTAGTTAACAGTTGCACGTCCGTTTCATTTACTCCCCACCACTAACGCCCTCGTTTCGCAACTTTCACCGATTTATTAGCTGGCATTTCGCAGGTTTCTATCGGATCCATTCCCTCACAGACAAACTCGAATCCTAGTACCACGCTCGTTAGTTGAATTGGATCTCTTAATAAACGAACCCGGATACAGTCTATTGCAGCTATAACGATTTTCAATCACAGCCTTTTGACAGGCAATGCCATTGCCCCGCAGGCAAAGGCATGTTATTGATGTTTTATTTCAAAGGTGTCAGACATGTTGGGTTCACGTCAAGTCCCAATTTTGCACACCCACAGTGGCAGTCTTCGGCATCTGGCGAGGACATACTGCAGATTCGTCGTGCTAGGGGGGCCTGGCTATAGACATCCCAAGTGCGCGTATTGTTCAGATACGTGTACCCCGAATAATTGATAACTTGATGATTTGGTCAGTGAGGGTGGCCATGATACCTAGTATTCCCATATGCGCGTTGAAAAAAATGAATCCACTGCTCAAGACACGCACTTGGAGCATAGCTTTTACAAATCATGTATACATGGTGTGTGAACACCAATACGTAGGCCACATGGAGCATTTGACTTGATCCCTGATCATATACGGAGATGCGTACGATATCAGTTGGAGATAATCGGAGGAGGAAATTAAATTCAACGTTTGCGAGACACACTAGGACAAATCTTATAAAACGAAAAACATCATATAACAAACAAGAATACCTTCTCAAATGGGTTTTAGGGAACTTGAGTAGAATAAAGGGAACTTGATAACACAAGTTCAAACTTTATATCATATCGAAGGCTCTATCCTTGACGTTATTCAAGCATGACTTAGCTCATCCTTGAGCCAACAGTTGCAGGATAAGAAGCATCCAAAACCTTTCACTCCCAATCTCGAGGATTATATATCTATGTTATGTCCATATATGCTATTATTATTCATCGTGAAAGGTGAGAGACATGAAGCTATTATCAATATCGTTTATTCAAACAAGGATCAACACTGACTATCTCACATTCGTGAAATGATTACCTTTTATGAAAATGTCCTAATAAGTCTCTTTGAAAAAAGAAAACATTGATTCTTGTTGTAGATTTAATGAAAGTCTTAGTTACCATGAATACATGATTCTCCTAGAAAGTAAGACTCTATAAATGTATTTTGGAAACTGGCTCATGTAGTGGAACATTAAAAGGAGAGATACTAAGACCTCTACTTAGGATAACAATAACTTCCAATTAGGAAACATAAAAAGAGTATTAACATGTAATGATCAAATTTTTTTTTGAACTAATGGCATAATGAGAATCTCTTCAAAGTCAAGTAACAATTCTTATTAAAGTAGAATTTTCTACAATTCCATGATATACGATGTATACAACCATATTAACAAAATTCAAACATGCAACTTGAATGTCATTTCCATATTTATGGTGGAGATGTACGCTTGGGCAACCTAAATCATCAAACATCAACCTTATTGACCCTAGCTAGTGTATTGGTATAAAGTAGGAAGAGAAAAACTATAAGAAGAAATTAAAGGACAAACACTTTAAAAGGGATGACTTTTGAGGAGTTTGAATAACATGATATGTCTATCAACAATGTTGAGCAGACATAGAGAAAATAAACTCAAATTCCATCACCTAAGCTAGTGGTAGGGTTTGGTAATGATATTGACATTTGAAGTGACACATAAATTCCCAAAAACAAGTTTCAGCCCACACAGACCCCTACAACTAGGACTTTAGTAGAGGTCACTTACCTAATAAATGAAAATGACACTTGAATAAGATCAAATGAAGTTTAACTACTCACGTCCTCATTTTTTTCAATGTTAAAGTCTCCATCTGTTACATCCCAATTTTGACAACTAATTTAAAACTTAGTATATGATTTTTATACAATAAAGATTGTCAAAGGGATTAATTTAAAAGACCATGAAATTATATTTCTTATGATATAATAAAGTGAGAAAAAAAAGAAAACTCAAAATACACTTCCTGTTACACATGCCATAATGTGTTGCAATTAACTTAAAATGTTGAACACATGTTTTTCCATTTTATTTTTCTCTCTCCTACCAGTTAGGAAGCTTAAGAGGAATAAAAGAGAAAGATAAAAGAAGTGGAATTCAAAAATACAAATAAATAACTTAAGCTAGAAATTTTCCTTTTCTTTTTTATAGCTTTTTACATAGGAAGAAAGCGTTATTAACTTATTTTCTCTCTCCTCCAAGAAAGTTTCTCAAAAGGGCATAAAGATATGTGATATGACTTTTGAGGGGATATGTAATGTCTATCTCAAAATTTGACTCAAAGGATCACAAAGAAAAATATTTTTCACTTATCTCATCCTTTAATGCATAATAATCAAGTTAAATAACCAACATAGAATCTATAGATAGAAGATATGTATAACTCATGTTTTAGTAGTAGGAAGGATCTAGACTACCTAATTAGCCTACTATCCAAATTTGGGTTCCTTTTGACCATGTTTGACCCTTCAAACCAATTAGGAAATATTTTCATATATGTTTAAACTAGGATTTAATAGATATTCATTTAATGCACAAATAACCCTATGATTCCAAATTTGCCTCCCTATCACACACATCTTTTACTTTCTTTTTCCCACACACACAACATCCACTATCCATCCAAGATCGAACGATCTTTGCTTCATCATCTATCTTCGACATTTTTGATGACGAAAATCATTTCACATTATTTCCTTTTCTGATCCCTTTCTCCCTTGTTTCTTCAATTTTTTTAGAGATTTCTTCTCCTCTGAGTTCATGAGACTTTCCAAAATCATATGAGCTATAACTTGATTTTTGTTTTGCTCTATGGATGAAATGTCTAGTTAGGAATCTTGTCCCCCTCACCACCATGGCTCACAAAAATCTTCTTAGCCTTTCTCTTTTCTATTTAAGAATCTCAAAGCACCATCACCCCTCATTTTTTCTACTCCACCCCTAATTTCACCTCATTTTCTCCTGAACTACACTGTCTACTCAGTTTACTCATTCAATGACCCCTTCCATCTACAATTCCTTGGTGAAAGTGGAAGCCATATAAGCATCTAGGACGACCCCTTGTTCCTTCCCTATCTCCATTTTGGTCTTATGTTTCCTTGAACACTCAACCCTCTAGCTCCTATCCTTACCACCGACAAATTACACTGCTAGGCCAAGATAGTATCCCGCTGACCTCAGTTTTTCTTCACACATGTCTTCTGGACCTCAGAGATGCTTATTCTAGCTTTGTTTGAAACTTTTACTCCCTATTTCTGTGCGTTTCATTACTTTAATTGTAACACCCCCCCTTGAGAAAAATATTTCCACTGAGTGATATATATGTTTTAGAAGTGGGATGTTACATTATGGTATCAAAGAAATTTGGTAGATGGCCACTAGGCAAATATGATTCACATTGTTACACCCATATACCACAATTACCACTAATCATGAGATTAGGGCATAAATTTGAGGATTATATTTAATACAAAGTTCAGTCCCAACTTTTTTCCCTTTATTTCAACTCTTTGTTTTCTAACTTCAATCACATAAACAAACTTTACAAGAGAATTAAACTTTTATTACTCTAATATGATCTCAACACTAATTCTTCAAACTAAAATCATAATTAGAGTTTATTCTTATGTTTGAAACATCACAATTGAGATACTATCATTAATCAAGTCTAAACGATGTTTAATCTAATCAAGCATGTAATCATTTAGGTAAACCCTAGTTTACCAATTAAGCATAAATGTGGTCATAACAATTCTCACCCCCTTAAAAAGTTTCATCCCCAAAACATAAATATACAAACAAAGTATATTCAAAGTTTCTTTTAAACTTCTAAAATCTTCTATCTCACTATACTCTTGTATTTCATATGTGTATACTATTTTCAACATCAAGTCCTTTGTTTCTTTTCTAATCACAACATGTTTAAAGCATGGATTCTCAATGACAACAAAAGAATTATCTTTCCACAATCAATCATAGGAAAGAGAAAGAGAAACAACCATTTTTAATATTTTCATACTCATGAGGTGTTACCTCAACATCGATAATCTGATCCATTAAGGAAGATATGAAAGAGAAGATGATTTTGAGACTTGGAATTCTTATCTTCAAACATTCCCTTAATACATTTCTTGTATGTAGGTTTAGTTGGTTATCATCAAGGATACTTGACTAATTAGCACTTGCTTGAATCTTGTGACCTCTTTCTTTTATAATCTATATTACTCCATCATGTTTCAAACCCTTCCTTACTTTCCATAATCCTCTTAACATATACTACTCTTCCACTTGTCATCTTTAACTTCTAATTTTCTCTTATGATCATGTTGCTTATTCATGTGTATGATCATGTATACCATGCTGCACATATTTCTTTTTATCCTTTTACTAATGTGATGTTGAAATTCTTATTCAATAATCGCTCTAATAGTTTCACCTCATGTGTAATACATTACATATCCTTCATTTTAAATCAAACGACTCATGCATGGGTCAAACTTAATTTCTCTTTCAATCAAGTTTTTCCTTCCTGATTATAGTCTACCTTTTTATGCCTTATTCATTTGCTTAGCTACTCTTTTGTTCTTCCTTTAGAAACTAGTTTGTTGTTCTATTGAGACTTAGAATTCAAAGGTAGTAAGGATGAAAGTATTAAACTTCATAATAGAGGTACATGTTCCATGCTCTCAATTATATCATGTAATCCTCATTCCTTAGTCAAGCTCATCATTTCCAACATTTCTCTTTGTTTCAACTAAGTTTGTTATTCTAGTCTTATGAGATACATGTTCAAACAATTCTCTTACTTTAACTAATTTTTTCTATTTTCCCTTTGCTTTGGAATGCATAAAAGCATTTTATTCGATTATATGATTCATTCATTCTAATTGATTCTTTCTATCTCGACTTTCCCTATAGTTTTCTCTTATCTTTCCTTGATTTTAGATTGGATAAAGTGCCTCAATTAGTTATATGGTTTAGTTCTCTTTATCCATTTTTTCTTCTTCATTTTTGTTTATTACATACTAATGTAGGTCTGTATCTATATCCCTCTTCCTTCATTCCCAATTCAGGGTTTTTTATCTGAGGCCCCAAAGTTGGATATCAGATATCAATTCCAATTGATTCTTAGCTATTCTAATATTTTCCTTACATTTCAACATCTTAGTGTATGTACATTCTCAAAATGATGTGGGTCCAATTTATCTAGAATCTACTCTTATTATATTGTTAATAGGAGTCATAAGATCCTAGTAACACACCCTTCCAGCCGGACTAGGCCAAACCTACAATCCTCAAGCCAAGAGCTACTCAGGATTAACCAACTCCTATTCATCTCAAATAAATGGAAATAATATACACTTAGGAAAAACTCATTTAAATATAACTTCTGATCTAATTGACACAAAGAATAACTGAATCAATTTCATGATACATAACAATATAAAAGAACCATACAAATTATGCAAACTAATAATATGAATTCATACATATAAGAGCATTTCTATTGATCTCCAATCAAGGAAGTAATATAAAGTAAGAGTTGTATCAAATTCAATGTTTAATCTCTTACTCCTTCATTACTTTCCCGTCTCCTAACCCTAAGATTTCTAGGGTTTCTCTCTAGCCCATCCTTCCTCAACATACCTGGCCAGGGCATCCATAGAAGAATAGATAGAGTAGCTTGTATTAGTCAACCTAGGTATCCAGATACCGGGCTAGGGTATCCAAATACCCAGACTTCCCAGAGCTATCCACACAACACCTCTTAATCGCCACACTTATAACTCTAACTTTCTATCCTAATGGTCCCTGACAATTCATTCTAAGCTCTGATACCAAGCTGTTACACCCACATACCACAATTACCACTAATCATGAGATTAAGGCATAAGTTTGAGGATTATACTTAATACAAAGTTCACTCCCAACTTTTTTCCTTTATTTCAACTCTTTGTTTTTTCACATTCAATCACATAAACAAACTTTACAAGAGAATTAAACTTGTATTACTCTAATATGATCTCAACATTAATGGCACACATTCATACATTCATTTTGTTTCTCACACTTCCATGTACATATGACATGATAATCAGATACATTCTCTCTTATTAAGGAAACAAGATACACAACATCGTTTACAAATCTCTCTCATCTATACAAAGACCTAGAGTGACAGGGACTGACTGAACTTAACTAATCTCATACTTAACTCCTATGGTAGATCTACTATGATACAATGACATCTTCAGTCCATGAGTTAACCCTAAAAATTGTGAGTAGAGGGGTGAGCCTACTCGCTCAGTGAATGAGTACTTCATAGAAATAGTTTAAAGCACTTAGATAATTACATATATACTGTTGAGCAACCGATATTAATCATAACAACAGTAAGCTTTAAAGAGAGTAATCATTCATAAACATAAATATAGCAGGATACTCTATATGTCTATAAGAGTGAATCAATATATATGAACATGATTGATTGATCATAAAGAGAACTAATAATTTATAAAAATACAAGAATAACTGCACACATTTGTTTAACCTCTCATTCATCTTGTTATGCCTGAACCCACATGAGGTGTACCACAACATGTGAAAGAATCACAACAAGCTATGATCTCACTATATAAGGCTTAGAAGCATGCCTGAGTTACTAAGCCTATCTCACGAGTAAGACCCCGTATGTAGTGGGCCTCGACACGTTTGCCTCTTGGAAGCTAATGGGAGAAACCAGATATCTTAGACTCCACCTCTCAACTTGGGTAATCAGGAAGTGAATCAAATCCCTCAGGCTTACTGTGCATCAGTAGACCTACTAACCATTGATCACTACAACATGTAACACATGTACCACCTGTATCCCTAGTTGGTGTTGGGTACCTCACAGTAGTAAGGAGTTTGCCCTACTAGTCTAGACCCCCACACCCTACTGGTGTGCTCTGGCTTACCTCGATCTGGACTACCTCTAGTCAGAAAAATGTTTCCTCCCTACAACACATGCCTCATTCTGTGAGGATTCTACAGTGTTCAGGGCATCTAAAATTCTAATTCACTCTTTAAATTTACAATTCAATCATCACATCAGCATATCTTAGTTTAGCTGTGTAAACCGTTTATTTCATAGATCATCTGATAATTTTACCACAAATTGAACTGTTAAAAATAACCACATCTCATACTGAGAAAACACTGATATCACAATACTCAATTCACTGAACACCCTATCCTTAGGGTTTCATTTACCTTATTCACCTATCATATGACTCTCATAAGGACTTAATGTATCATAAACATTCATTGAATAAAGTCTGCTCTGAATAAATCATATACAATCCATATGTATAAAACCCTAGAACTGAGTTAAATTTGGGTTTACATGTGATTCACTAAGACACCATTCATCAAGAATAACATTGAATAAATAAATTCTATGATGTCAATAGAAGCGCTTCAAATAGATTTCACAATATTAATTAGCAAATTTTCAACTTTCCACTCATCTAGGGTTTCGACCTCTTTACCACGATATCAAGTAAACACTATTCACTTCACACAAAATCCAAGATAGTATCTGATATATATTTACTATACATTTTGATAAACAATCATTCATAATCAATGAGATTCAGATAGATAAATTTCTTTATTTAACTATATAGCAATTTCAGTCATAGCCGAAAACCTTAAATTTCAATATATTCATATAACCTCTACAATTACTTTAAGAATTCTCATTTATGTGGATTGTAACCATTTATAATGTGATTTCATAATATAAAATTCATCACAAAAGAGAAATAATCCATTTTATATCATCTTGCAAAAACTAGATCAAACAGGCAACTTAGGGTTTGTACTCGCATACTACGAAATTGAAGATTATTGATGATTTAACTCATTTTCGTGAAATATACTATTTAAAGGAAGTTCCCACTCACCCTAAGGTGTGAAAACACCTTTAATACATAGTCCATCTCTAGAAATCTCAAACTCATATCAAAACCCTAGCAAATCGCTAGATTCTTCTCCCCTTCAACTCGAAAACCCTATGAATGGGGGATTATGAAGAAAGAGTGAGAAAAGGGGATGATTTGATACCATTTCAAATCAAATTAGAGAAGGGAAAGAATCTTGACTTGTGAGAGAATATTCACCATCAAAGGCTATGCAAAGAAGCTAAACTTACTTGATTTCATCATATCTCAGATAGAGAAACCCTAGGTCAGAATCTCCACCACTTTCTCCTCTCAAAATCCTAGCTCTCCTCTCTCTCTAAAATTTTGTTTTTCTATAATGGATCACGAAATATGAGATATCCTTTGGTTCTAGATTGCTCATATAAAGAAATTGAGGTGATTGGGTAATTTACACACTAACCCCTCACTATATTTTTTTATTTCAACAAATTTTTCTATTATAAAAAAGTTACTGTACTTCATTTATTTTAGAGGTCAAACATCTTCGAAAAATTATGAAAATTTATAATTATGTCTGAAATATAATTTTAGAGCTCCAGTAAAATTTATAATTATTTGTATTTACAAATAAATAATTAAAAATCAAGCACTAAACTACTAAATAACACTCTGTCAGCATTTCAGATGAAGTATATTTTGACCAAGAACCACATTCAAAGAACATCCAAATATTTTGAAATTTTTCTCCAACATGCATAATTCAGTTATACATATCATAGCAAAAATTAAATTAAAAATAAATTCGTAAAAAATATGAAAAATCATTTACCACACTGCTATCATGATCAAATTCCATATTCATGTACGATCAAAACCCTAAATTTTGTCGATTATGGTTTACATTCCTCAAACCCTAATTATTCAAACTAAAATCGTAATTAGAGTTATTCTTATGTTTGAAACATCACAATTGAGCTACTATCATTAATCAAGTCTAAATTATGTTTAATCTAATCAAGCGTGTAATCAGTCAGGTAAACCCTAATTTATCAATTAAGCACAAATGCAGTCATAACACACATAGTCACGCTAAAATGAAAATGTGAAATTAAGGTCTAGAAATGGACTCTTAAGAAAAGATATCATGCCTTAGGATGACATGATAATGATAGAGGTTTACTTAGTTAGATCTCCAGTATTAACCCAACCCTAATGCGATAGCCTCTTCATTCTCAATGGCCATGTCAAACCAATTGGGAGTTGAAGAGGAATATCATAACCATGAAACTTTTAATTTATTTTTCATTTATTACTAGTCCATATGGTATCAAACACATGTATTATTAATTTAGTGAGTTGTATCATGGTAAGATTCCACATCTCGAGGTATGTGCCTGATCACCACATATCAAAGAATGTAGGATTTACATAAAGACCTAAGATTAGGTAGTCATCTACACCAAATGATAGAAAGTCATGACAAAAACAAAGGTAGATGTCCTAAGTGTGATGATAAGTTTGTCTTCATGAACCCTAAGCATAAGATGAGAAGGAAAATAAAGTAATAGTTAATCCATGTTCAAATGAATTTTTTTTGAAATTTAGATGGCATGTGTTACATATCTCTTTTCATGAAAAAATATGAACCTAAGTGAACCTTGAATTGTTAACTATCATGAAATGACGAGGTAAGCAAAATCCTAAGCTGGGTAGTATCCTAAAGAAAATGTCAAGGATAAAATTTATCTTAAGGTGGGTAAAATTGTCACAACCCAATTTTTACAACTAATTTAAAACTGAAAATATGACTTTTATTAAATAAATATAGTCTAAGGGATTAATTCAAAAGACCATGAAATAATAATTATTATGGAATAATGAAGTGGGAAAATCAAGAACTCAAAATATACTTTCTCTTCCACACATGCCATAATGTGTTGCACTTAACTTAAAATGTTGAACACATGTTTTCTCTTTTCATCTTTCTCTTTCCTACTAGTTAGGATGATTAAGCAAGAAGTTTTCCTTTTCTTTTTATAGTTTTTTACATAGGAAGAAATTATCATTAACTTCTTCTCTCTCCTGTAAGAAAGTTTCTCAAAAAGTGCCTAAAGATACATGATATGACTTTTGATGGGATAATTAATGCCTATCGTGAAATTTGACTCATAGGATCACAAAGGGAAGATTTTCCCACTTATCTCATCCTTTAATGCATAACAATCATGTTAAATAACCAATGTATAAGCTATGGATAAAGTATATGTATAATTCAAATTTTATTGGTTAGGAAGAGTCTAGAATACCTTTTAGCATATGGTTTAAATTTGGATACATTTTGAACTTGGCTTTGAACCTCCAAACCAATTAGAAAATATTTTCATATAAGTTTAAACTAGTATTTAATAGGTACTCATCTAATGCAAGAATAACCCTATGATTATTGATTTTTCCTCCATGTCACACACATCTTCTCCTTTATTTTTCTCACACATGCAACTTCCACCATCCATCCATGATCGAACGGTCCCCACTACATCATCTACCTATGATGTTTTCACAGATAGAAACCATTTTAGAGTGTTTCCTTTTATGATCCTTTTCTCCCTCATTTCTTGATCTTTGTTGGAGATTTCTTCTCCTTTTGAGTTTGTGAGGCTTTCCCGAATCAAACGATCTATAACTCACTTTTGTTTTTTCTCTATGGATGAAACGCTCAATTAGGGCTCTCACTCCCCTTGCCGCCATGGATCACATAAACCCTCTTAGACTTCCCCTTTCCTATTTAAGGATCCCAAAAGTACCATCACCCCTCACTTTTTTCTTCTCCACCACCAATTTCACCTGCTTTGCTCTTAAACTCTTCCGCCTACTTGGTTACTCATCCGGAGACCTTGGCTTTTCCCCTGTCATCTACAATGTCCCTAGTGAAATTTGAAGTTGAGTGGATGACCCCTTGTTCCTTCCATATTGCCATTTTGATTAAGTGTTTCCCCAAATGCTACCCTCTAGCTCTCATCTTGACCGCCGAAGACTTCCATTGATAGGCCAAGGTAGTAGCCCGTTGACCACCATTTTGCTTTGCACACATCTACTAGACCCCAGAGATGCTTATTATGGCTTTATTCAAAGCTTTTACTCCATGTTTCCGTGTGTTTGACTCTAAGAATTCCTCCCTTATTTCTTTTTTCAACAGTCCTCATGGACAAAAAGGTCCTCACCCTTCTTTGATTGCTTCTTTGGCTTTGATAGGCCACAAAGATTTGTTTATGTCTTTCTTATTTCTTCTTCTAGTCTCGACAACACCTTTTTGCTTTCATCTATAGCTAGTCACTGCCATGGATCCCCTTTGCTACTCTAGTGTACCAAAGAGCCTTTCCTTTGGCTCATAGTATTCACCAGGACACTTCAAAGATAATAGACCACTAGTTGTTCTCTGAGTGACCACATGGTACCATTGCGCTGATGATCTTCTAAACTCCATTGCTGCTCATTGAGAAAGGAGCAAGGAAGAAGATCAAGGGTAGAGTTACCATGATCCCTATGTTGCTTAATCGAGCGATTGATATCATAAGGGCACTTTAGACATTTCATGGAATTTATGTTAACCATGCCAATTTGATTAATGATTGAATGACCAATTTTTCCTCACTCTTTTGATAACATGTAACATACTCATAAGGTTTTTAGGTATTTTGAATTTTATTTACATCAAATTTATATTCATTTTAAATCTTTGTCACAATATAGTTCTCAGCTCCCTAATTGGTCAGTGTTGCAATATTCATAGAAATTACATATGACCTCAAAGCAACAATTATGCTTTGGAAATCTATTTTGATTTTATATTGATCTAGCCTATTTTCAAAATCTATTTTCAGCACACAAACACTTCAATACTTCAATGAACAAAGATTAGGGTCTAATGTCATTAGGGTCTAATGTCATGTTACTAATCAAAATACAAGTGACTAAAGACTCAATCAAGTAAGAAAACTTGACCTAAGGAGGTTTGCTCTAGGTTAGCAGGTCATGTAGGCTTGACATAAGGAATTTTTATTTTATTGGATGTTTATGTTGTGATAATGTAGATTATTATGTTTCATGAAATTATGAATGCTTTCCAAAATGACATCATGTATGGATATCATTGTGTGACTGATTGGTTATATTCTATTATGAAACCTCAACTATGACTATGATCTATGATCGATGAATTATGTTCAAGAAGAAAGAAATCTCATTAAGATTTTATGAGAAAGAAATCCCATTAAGACACCACGAGGAAGAAATGCCATAAAGACATCATGAGGGAGAAATCCCATTATGGAACTAAGAGGGAGAAATCCCATTATGATCAAGATTAAAATTAAAGACATTAATGATTAAGTCAAGATCTAAGATAATGAACAAATTCAAGAATTGGTTAAGTTTTTATATGTACCTCGATCATGGACCTCAGGGTTGTTATGGAATTTCCTAGCATTATGAGCTTTCTAGAAATTATGGGTTTACTATGGATCATTAAGAGGGACAATATATATTCATTCATCCAATTCATCATGCTTAAATTATTCAAAGAATGCTTAAAATAATCCATAGTTAAGCTTATTTTGAGTTTGTGTCATGTTCATGCAAATTTTATTTCCTGTGAAGTTTCTTCATGTCAAGTTATATTTACTTTCTGTATTATAAAGTGCCAAGTACTGCTTACTTATGATGTTTTTTGTTATGCATGGCTAGGGACACGATGTCTGGAAGATTTGGACCAATTGAAGACTTAAACAAACAAGTAAGGACTAGAAGAATTTGAAGGTTTTCCCGGTGGGTGCCATTTACCAAGCTGATCCAATGCCTTTAGATATCATGTACATCATGGCTAAGTTATATTATTCCAGTCTAGTTCTGTAAATTTTGGTTTCATGATGAATAAGTTTTAGACTTCATGATTATGAGCTATGTATGAATGTGTATTTTAAATTAATACAAAGTGTTTCATTTACTTTAATTGCAATGATTAGCATTTTGTGACACGCCTTTGCAAAAAATTCCTTCGCTCAGTGATATATATGTTTTAGAAAGTGGGATGTTACACCATCCATAGCATCATCTTAGCATGTCTTAGCTCATCCCTAGACCAGCTTGTATAAAAAAGCTAACAACACCTTTCAAACCCTATCCACAGTATATATTAAATGAGTTTCTCCTTATCTCTTTAGATATTTTTCTATCTGTATATGCTATCACTTTTCACCAAGAGATGGAAAAGATAAATGATTCTCCATGCTTTGAAATTTTCTAAGCTATGATCACCACTAAATCATCTTATCCTATTTAGTCAAATTCTTATCTTTGTAATGGAAACCTAAACAGCACAAGAAACAACCCTTGAAAGCTATTGCAAATGCAACTTTTTTTTTGAGAGAGTAAGACCTCAAATTCTTTATATAAAATTACTCCAAAAATAAACATTGAAGACGGTAACAATAGAAACTTCTTCTTAGGATGTTAGATCATTTAAAAATAAAAGTAGGGGAAGTTTATTAATATGTAACGGTTGGAATAAAAGTTAAGTTAGTGGCCTAAGGGTGCTCGTCAAAGTGAGAAGAAAAACCCCATGAATGTTGGTCTTGTTGCTATTCTCTATTATATGACGAATCCAACCATACCAAGCATAACACAACATGAAAGTTGGCTAACTTTATAAGAGATCTATGGTAGGGCATAGTTTAGGGTAAACATTAAAGAGTTTGTTGTTTATAGCCTATAAGCATCTGAACTGACTCTTATTATGTAACTTAGGTGCAATGTAGCTTCAAACGTGGAAGAGGAGCTTTTGAAGGAGGTAAAGGGCCAAATACTTAAGAAAAGAGGGTGCATGAGGTGTTTGAACACCATAATACGTACTTGCTACAATGAAAAATACTTAAAGAAACAAAACATAACGTCTTCCAACACTCTAAGTTGATGAACATTGACATTGTAAATGACAAATAGATCTCCAGAGACAGACGTCTACCCACACACATCCTTGTAACTACGTGACATTTGGAGTTTACGAACATGATCAATTGAAATGTAAATTGGATGTTGTGACACTAGGAACCACACATTGATGGACAAGTTTTACCGCCTCCAGCCACATAAAAGATTGCATAAGTCACCCCACAAGTACCGTAGATAAATTGACTTAGGGCAAATTTGGTTGGATGTAAAACCAACCCGCATTAGTACTTCAAAAATAAAAAATCAAAGGTTGATAGTTGTAAATACAATTCCTGCATTTGGTTTAATCGAAATGAAACCAAACTAGTTGCTTTGGATGCTTCTGGTGCAATAAATTTCTGGGCTGAAAGTTATAAGGTGACCTGTTGATCGGGTACTCAACGTTACTCATAACCTGATGCTCAGATTTGAACCAGGTCAATATGCCTCGAGACATCAGATACTCATGTTCTTTTCCCGCTGAAAACTAGTTTACCGGTGGTTAATGACCTGAAGAAATGGAACTACGTCTAAAAAGAACGCGGTCAAATTTCTACAGAATCAACAGGGTGGTGGGGGTTCATTTTCACTTTGTGGGTTACAACGACACGCAACCAGACGCAATCAGATGCAAAAAAACGTGCGGTTAAAGCTGCCGGAGTTCAACTTCTGCCCAACCAAACGGGCTCTTAGAAGATAAATTCAAAACAAAACACACCCTCGTGAAACCATCCGGTTTCACATGTGTAGCAGAGCAGGGAGGGTCCTTTGCTGATTCTAAAGAGTACGTCTCCTCCTCTAGGGGATCACCTTTTATATATTTGTGTAAGATCATGATTTGTGGAGCACGCACACATCCGTCATGCCCACTTTGTAATGTCCGCATAAAAAAGAGATTAACCGCACCACGAGTTAATGCAGCTGTGATAACACCTTTTCGAGTGCAATTTCTGGATGAGAGCGATTGATTGACTTTAGGGCTAGTTTGGTTGGGTGTAGTAGGGTGCAATTGTGTGAGTTCGTAATGTAAAAATGTGCATTAAACACGCACTTTGTCGTCCGCCTACATCCTACCAAACAGGCCCTTATTGAAAGTGAAACAGTGAAACAGGCAACCCTCTCTCACGACAGCCACGGAATGGTCAGAAACAGCATGCTATTCGGTAGTGTTTCATAACCTGCCACCATTTGGAGATATATATGTATCTTGTGTTTCAAAATCGAAAGCTTTTAACCAAACATGATTGACATGGGGCACCATCCACCCTACGTAGGTCCTAAACGCATCCATACGAACGAAATCCACACCCAACAATTTGACAATATTACAAGGTGTAACCCCCTTTTGTGGATGACAGCTTGCAAAACTACGTGCATCATCATTCACAATGACACTGATATAGACATCTCAACATTTGGAGGCCATTACCACTTCTGTACATGCCACAACATTATATCTATATAACAAAGGAATAGAGAGAAAATCATAAACCGAGATACCAACTATGTGGTTAGCTTCATCAACTAGAGATGGCGGTGAAAGTCTTTGGTCGTATATCTTTCAGAACGATGCAATGTAAAAGGTCCCAAGTCTTTATAAGCATGCTGCATGTATCCAAGAAAAAAAAAGTCTATAAGCATGTGTCTGAAGTACCAGCTTGAAGGTGTATTATCGTTTAATACAATGTACTGGCAGCTGCTTAAAGCAGCTCATGACGTGTGGTCTATAGACGTTCTCGTTTCCTACGACGTTGTTTATACATGCACGGCCTAAACATATTCGGAGGTTAGAAACTTAGAAGTAAAAAAGAAAAAGAAAATTCTCACTATATATGTATATTAAAAATTTACAGCGTGTCCGACAAAAAATTCTCATGACAACCCAAACCAAGCTTCCCAGCAAGCTGTCATCTTCTCCCTGGGTTAGTCCGCCTGATCTTCATAGTACACTCCTAGTTGTCTTCTCGCGATTCTAACTATACCTTCCCGGCATCTACAGCAGTAATGATAAATGCAGGAGCAGGCGCTTGCCGGAGTCGATTCTCATCCGTGCTTCTCTTCTCTATCTCATTTACCATCTCTCAAGCATCTTCTACCTGTCGCCGGCCATTGTCCTTTTGTCCTTTTGTTTTTTAAAGGATCGTACTAACTACTATTATTTCTTCTCCACTTTCTTTTCTTCTTTTTTCTCTTCCTTCTTCTCCTCCTTTTTCTCTTCCTTCTTCTCTTCCTTCTTCCCTTCTTTCTTCTCCTCCTTCTTCTCCTCCTTCTTCTCCTCTTTCTTTTCTTCCTTCTTCTCCTCCTTTGCTGGGCCGACGGAAACGATATCGATCTTGCCCAGCTTCTTCAGCTTCCTGGCAACGGCAATCGAGTCCATGTCCCCGATCACCGTCAGCTTCTGGTCCTTCATGTCCACTGCAATCGAGTCCACGCCTGCAGCAGGTTTCATGCATGATGAAGAGTGAGTATCTAGATTGCGAGTTAATTTAGTTATAGTCAGCAAACATGCCATATATGAAGCTATATTTTCTCTAATTTGGCTGCTGATTGCGCCTGATGTTTAACAATCGCTTGGTACGAATTGGAAGAGGGGATGGCTGTGCCCTATGTTCTTTCACCCTTGACGATCAGTATGGACTTGGAAATAAGTTGGTGGGAGTGAGATCTGCTCACCTAGGATGTCGGCGACTGCCTCCATGGCCTTCCTCTTAGTCCTCTCATCTGTCATAGAGAGCAGCTTCACGATCACCTTCTGCAACAAACCCACACGGGGTTCAGCCACACAGATGCTAGAAACAACATATATGCAGAAAGCCAAAAGGCAAAAGAGACAGGCGAGACATTATACTTACTTGTGCCATATCTTCAGAAACCGAATGTGAGATTCACCTCTCCCGGCAATAGCAAATGACGCAACCAGGGGGCGGCTGCCGAGCCGGAGGAATCCAAAATTCGTCGCAGCAGGGGGGAAGAGATCCAAGGTGAGGAGCCTATTTATATTTCGTTGTACCGTATGGAGCTGGGAGGGGGAGAGGTGTCTGGTGAGAGGCTTGCATCACAGAAGGTTTTTATATTGTTTCTACTGACGGCGGAGAATATTATTAGAATGCTATGGAGAGGCAAACCCGCACACATATTGACATGAATTTTGGTATTTAGCCAGCTAAATAACAAAATAGAGGAGGGAAGCCTTTTTTATTATATTTTGTTATTTAGCCGGCTAAATATCAAAATTCGTCCCAATATGTGTCTTTTTTTACTATTTTATTGTTTAGCAAAGCTAAATGTCAAAATTCGTGCCAATATATGTCTTGGAATGACTCTGAATAGCAGATCTCATATTGCATGTGGGAACGGGCTCCTGGACCATGTTTCCATGAATTGTCCCTACATGAAGGGGTGCACGAAACTTCCTACGTCAGAGATCACGCTTGGTGAGCAGCAACTAATAAGCCTGAATCATTCTTTCTGTGTGGCGTTTTGAAAATGAGTGGTTCTTTGATTTCAGGCGGACGTTTTGGCTTCATTATTTTAAGTGGTGAGAGTGAGAGAAAGTAACCCGGTCCCAATTCTAGGCGTGGGGTGGTCTGGTCTAAACTGGATGGCCCCTATTGCTACAGATCATACTATAAATATTTGTTTGAAATTCTTTATAACAGACTTGACTGGTCAAGTTAAACTTAATTGACCATATTGACCATAAAAGTATGGTCAAGTTTGGAATAGTTTGCTCTAAACCCCGTAGTACATGGTATCCATTATTCTCACACTCAAATGAAGATAATGTGGTACGATTGGTCTAAGAAATGATCAATTCAATCCAAGTCAAATTCTGTATGTGAGTAAGTGATATTCAGACAGGACATTCTTAGCATATGTATGCACACTAATTAATCGACCTTGTGCGTATTACCGTGTAGCTTATACATACTTTTTAATTAAGACAAGAGATATATGCAACACAATTACAACGCTAATGTTCAAAGCATGTAGAACCTTTATGCACATGTGCATTTAGTTAATATTCAAATCACGAGTATGGGTTATATAAACAATTTATCAGCCAAACAGATTTTGAACTTTCATCTCTGTCACACAAATTTCTTTAATCAACACATCATACTTAATTAACAACCTACATACTTCCATTCGCATAATCAAAGAGTCGGATTCACATCTATATCTACTTTTCTAGGATTATGTGAATATCTGCACGATGCTATCGTGTTGTACTATAAGAACAACGAATCAGAAATATATACTTATTACACAGAAACACATTTCTATATATATCGTGTGGGAGAATGTGTACTTATCATAAAGCGCAAGCGCGCATACACACACGTGCGCCTCCCCCCACCCCGCGCGCACACACACACACACACACACACACACACACACACATATATATATATATATATATATATATATATATATATATATATATATATATATATATATATATATATATATATATATATATATATATATATATATATATATATATATGCTAAAAGAATTGTGTACTCGAGTACATGCAGCTTACATGCCCGTCTTCGTTTGTGATGATTGTAAAATAGTACTGAACAACCCAACCTTATGGATGTGATGTATACCCATTAGATAAAATGTGTATAGAAAATTACCAAAATTAGATACTCGTAGAACATCCAATGAAAGAATATATATATTTTCTAACCAACGGTAAGTTGCAGAAATTGCAGAAACTGTTGAATAATATATCACTCTATCTCATGATATATATGAGATATAGTTATAAGTTTTTAACCATAGATATGCCAAAAGCTGGTCCGATTACGCCTATTCCTAATCCTAAATAAAATGTCACAATGTAGGGATCCATAAGAAAAATTGAAATTAAGAAATCAAATCGAACTCGCAAGGGGGGATAATCTAACGATTCCATGCATTGGATTCTGTTTAAATATCCATATCGAATTAATAGCAAGACTTGAATGATTCTACACAAAAATCAAATAAAGAAAGATACATATGCCAAAAAGACACAGGGAGTGAGTAATCTATATAGTGTTGAATCCATCCATATGGTTAGATTTTATATACATACTCTACATGTGCCATTTAAATGATCGGTACACATAACTTAGGTGTACTAGCCGATACACACTTCCTAACCTCTCCCTCTCTCTCTCTCTCTCTCTCTCTCTCTCTCTCTCTATATATATATATATATATATATATATATATATATATATATATATATATATATATATATATATATATATATATATATATATATATATATACAGAGAGAGAGAGAGAGAGAGTCAGGCTAGAATACACTCGAGTGTACGGATCGCATGAATACACTCAAGTGTGTTTGCATATCAAGACTATTTTTTTACAAAATGTAAACCGTTGATCTTCACAGTCATACTATAACTAGGCTACATATAAATTTTGAGCCCATTTGGATGAGTGTAAGTCACTCATCCAAGGGCAACAAAATCAACGCGTGAAACTAATTTGAAATGTATAATTTTTGCGGTCTTCATAACATGAGCTATACATATACAAATGTGCTCAAATTTTGTGTATGAGTTGTTCATGAGATGTTTAAAAAGATCAACAGATTAGATTTTCAAAAAAAATATTACATCATCAAAACTACTTGAGTGTATTCCGCTCCGGATACACTCGAGTGTATTCTAGCCCGACTCTCTCTCTCTCTCTCTCTCTCTCTCTCATATATATATATATATATATATATATATATATATATATATATATATATATATATATATATATCAGTTAGGAAGTGTGTACCGGTCAGTACATATAACTTCTGTGTACCGAGCATTAAAATGATATATGTGGAGCATGTTAATAAAATCTAACCATGGATTGATTCAAAAGTATATAGATTGTGTGTGTTTAAAAAATCATACCCATTGCTCATATAGATCATGAGATATAACAATATATTATATAACCGTTTCTACAAATTTGGCAACTTACCGTTTATTACATAACAAACAAATTATTTTATTGGATGATCTATGAATATCAAAATTTGATGAATTTTGATATACATATTATCTAGTTGTATACATCACATCCATAAGGTTGGATAGTTAAATTAAATTTTACAATCAACATAAATGAAAGTGGGTACATGCAAGCTATATGTACTTGGGTACACAATTCTTTTAGCCATATATATATATATATATATATATATATATATATATATATATATATATATATATATATATATATATATATATATATATAGTCATGCTAGAATACACTCTGAGTGTATAGATCACGTCGTACAATGGTGTTTGCCTATCTAGACCATGTTTTTCCAAAATCTAATCCATTGATCTTCATGGTTACAATAATAACAGGTCACATATAAAATTTGAACTCATTTGGATGAGTATAAGTCACTCATCCAAGGACAACAAAATCGACGCACAAAACTAATTTGAAATACATGATTTTTGCCTCCTTTAGATGCATGACCTATAAGTGTCCAAATGAGATAATATTTATTATATAGTATGTTCTTATAATAATTAAGAAGATCAACAGTTTAGATTTTTAAAAAATTTACTGCATCTTCAAAAATGACTGAGGTGTACGGTGCCTCTGGTACACCCGAGTGTATACTAGCCTGACTCTCTCTCTCTCTCTCTCTCTCTCTCTCTATATATATATATATATATATATATATATATATATATATATATATATATATATATATATATATATATATATATATATATATATATATATATATATATATATATATATATATATATATATATATATATATGGTAGCGATCCAGTGAGAAACATCTTACAGTGAGAGAATGAGAGGAATTTGAATAACTAAAAATTTATAGCTGCTTTTATCTATATAGATGGTAAAAACAATAATTCATTTACCTTCCTGCAAAAAATCATTGCAATCAGACGTTGTTTACATGTCCATATGTACAATATATACTTGTTACATCCAACGGTCAGCCTGAAATTTAATATAGAGCGTCAAAAAGTATTCTGTTGTTGTGAATGATCTACAAATTGGATGGTGATGAAATTTTGTAGGAAGGTAAATATTAAGGTATACTTATAATCTATATAGTTGGATTATGAAAAATTAATCTATGTGGAGAGTTATTCAAATGCCTCTCATGGTCTCACCAAGATCATCAGTTTGATTGGTTAAATATTCACCCATACTATGACCATACTATCTATGATCGATAACAAATCTTTTAAGATTAACTTGACTACACTATTAATGTAAGAAAGACTTGATTGTACAAATGGTCAAGTTCGAAAGTCAAATATGGTTTTTCTCCCCAGTCTACACTTAGAATGGGATTTGAGATTAAGTGACAAACCAAGAACTCATTATTGAGGCCAAGAAGCAACACATGAGTTAGTTAAAAGTATGGTTTGTAAATAAGAGATATTGAATTGAACCTTTTGTGATGAGTCAAATCATCTTTTTTTTTTAAAGAGCTCAGATTAGGGTAATGGTTCATACATTGTTGTTCCAAATGACATCTAGGACCCAAGAGAATGCCATGCAACTCCAATCATGGTTAAGTTATGGTTAGTCTTATTTTCAAGTAGATCATAGAAAAAATTTCATTTAGATTACCTTTTATGGAAAAATTTTCACACATTTCTACATGGCAAGTGCACATAAGACTTAGTTTTTATGTTTCCACTATATATAAAAACTTTTTCTTATCATGTCCACTCCCTTCCCTTTATAAGGCAAACATATGTATGCTATTGTTATTGTGGGCATCTATGCTACTACATCTAAGTGCTTCTTGTAACATTAGATGTAGATATAAATAAAGGATCTTGAGAAACATCATTAGTCCATCCATATTTAACAAGATGCACCTTATTTTATTGGGAACCCATCACTATAATTTACACAATGAATCATTTTTGAGCTATAGCATACCGAGATGTGTGACCTACTTAAAGGTTTACAATGTTGCACATGTGAGAAATTTAACCATGCATGTGAGGTTAGTGTTAAGTTGTGATAGTAATCTCACTACTACAACTATTCCTAGGGATTGGGATATTAAAATTTTGTTTTGGTCCATTATTTTCCTATATAATTCATAGCATTTAACAACTTGACATCACAAAAGTGTTATTTTATGAAACAAGTGTTGTTTGAGTAGTGTTGTTACATGTAGGATGTTTAGTTTCTCTTTAGTTTAGTAAGATGGGAGTTGGAGACAAGGATAGAAAAACTATATAGGAAGAAGGCAAACAAGTTCCTTTAGGGAAGGACCTTACATTGCATGATGGTGATGGATAGGTTTCTTATAGTGGAAGAAGTAGTGGACATTGTTGTGGAATCATTAACATGACAATTTTCAAGGTGATGAATCTTAAGATGACCCTTAGTTGTTCTCGCCTACAATTTTCTTCTTTTTCCTCAACCTATTGTAAACCCCTCATTGACATACAATCACTAATCCAGAAGTATGTGGTGGAATTAGATGAGAGTTGCACATGACTTATTTTCTAGATAGGGGTTGAAAATCAATGCACTAACTACATAAAGAACAAGTCATAGAAAAAAAACACAATGGTAATTAAAAAAGGGACTACAAGATTTCACACACCTTCCTTTAGGAACACCATCCCCCTTGGAGACTCTCCACTCACAACACAAATCTTTCCCTAAACATCACTCTAAGAGAAAGTATTTAGTGCTTGGATTCTCAAATAAGTAAAATCTTTAAGAGAAGTCTAGTATGAGATGAACAAATTTGAGAACGAGTCATGTTTTCCCAAACTGTCCACAATTAAGAAACAATGTCAATTTTTTTTGAAAGAAACCACATGAAACAATGAATAAGAACCTCAATGTCACATGAAAGAATGGAATGAGGTAATAAATATAAATAAACCAATGTAGTAATATAATATATACACTACTTGTAATACAAATGCAAGTTTAGTAAGCTTGACATAACAACAACAAGAAAATCCAATACGAGGGAGACATTTGTAAGAGGGGAGGAACCCTGAGTAAGGGGTATGCTTATAGTAGTGCACACAAAAACATACACCCATGCACACACACTCCCGCACATGTGCGCCCTCACATGCACAACATGCATGTATGCCCACACATGCACACACATGTACACACATGTTGGTACTCATACTGACACATGTAAACATATATGCATGTATAAGTACACATATGCATGCGGACACACACACATGCACACATACATACATACATGCATACACACACACACACACACACACACATATATATATATATATATATATATATATATATATATATATATATATATTATATATATATATATATATATATATATATATATATATATATATATATATATATATATATATATATATATATGGGATTAAGAGAGAAAGATTTCTCCCCCCTCTTCCTTGCCCGTGGTGGAGGCCGAACGCCCGAGAGGTGGTAAATCAAGGCGGCAGCTGGGATTCGAACCCGGGTCCCTTTGTTAGGGGACACCGTGCTTGACCACTTGAGCCACTCCCTGTCGGCATATATATATATATATATATATATATATATATATATATATATATATATATATATGTGTGTGTGTGTGTGTGTGTGTGTGTGTGTGTGTGTGTGTGTGTGTGTTTCTTCCATAATATGGTATGTATAGATCTTTGGTGCATTTCTGCTAATGGATTTACACACTACTCAACTGAGATTTGAATAGATGCAACTTTGCGGACAGACACACACGGTGGATTCAAATTTCAAAATTTATAAGGACCTATACTCAAAACTTTTAAATACCAAAAAACTACACCTGCAAGTGCACGGGGTCGTGTCGTAGCATAGGGGACGACACATATAGGGTCGATCCACAGGGAGTAAAGGGGGCACTAGAGTTAGGTTAGTTTTTGGTTCTAGGTTCCTACTGCGGAGACTAGGGTTAAGGGTTTGAAGTTTGATTTGAACTAAGTATGAACAAGAAAGCAAGTAAAGGAAGGAAAGTAGGAACAAAACCTAAATTAACCCTACAAAGTTAATTCTACTAAGCAAGAGAAGACAAGGCAAGGTAAGAAAAGAACAATCTACACTAAGGCAAGCAAGGTCAGGTCTACACTACATTAAGCTAGCAAATAGGAAAAAATAGCAAGTAAGGACCTAAAATAGCAATAACAAAGTAAGAACAAGGAAAGAAGCTAACTAAGAAAGTAAAGAGCTAACTAAGCTACACTAGCTAAGCAAGAAGGAAATTAGGGTTTTAAAGCAATTAAGGAAATGTGGACTGTTTAGGGGATGCAATTATAAATTTGCTTGGGGTGGGGGCGACAGAGAACATAATGCTTTCATTTAGATTACCAAACCAAACAACAATTTAGAGTCTAATGAATTTCCCTAGATTACTAACTAGCCACGGATATTCTAGGTTGTCTACAGGGGAACTCGTCCCTAACACCCCTACTACCCTTATGAGACTCAATTGAGTTAGGGTTTAGGTATAATTCAATTAGAGTCTAAACAAGTCTAGGTTTTTAGTTTAGATGATCTTAGGATAATTAGGGGCTAAGGTTAATAATGTGAGTGGAAGTGAGGTTTTAGGCCTCCCATCACCACATTCTAACCTTGAGATAGCTCCATGCTAAGCACACTAAATTCATCTAAATTAGCTACTTAGAACTCTCAACTAGGGTTAAGAGAATTGTTTAGAATGTAGGAGGATGGGTAGCAAGCTAGGGATCCAAGAATTAGACTGTGAGAACCCATTATTCTAAATGAGATTATTCAAAATATAAAACACAATCAATCACCAATTAACCACATACCCAAAAAATGGGTAAATTAAAACCAATTTCAACATCACACCTGCTCAGAAACATTTGCATAAGAGCCCAACATCTTTATGCCAAGAATTTGATACAAATTGTTCTATCACCTTAGCTACAACATATATACACAGGAGAACAATATTTGCTTATGCCGCACAACAAACATTAACATGCTAACAAAATTTTGATTTATTTGAAACACCATATACACACTTTTCCTGCCCGGACCTGAGAGTATATGGATGACTTTAGGACACACTAGACATCTAATCAAATTTCTCATAGATTCATTACTATAGCTCCTCTTTGTTGGCACAAGTTTGTTTTCATCACTTTCGATTACCTAAAAAAATGTGGTGAACCACAAGGGTGAGACCCATGTCCCAACAAGAGATATAACCTCTAACAACGTTTATTGATTCCAACATTTTTAGGTAATGGGACAATTTAAGAAGTTTAATCATATATAACAAATAAGCTCAACAACATTGATGATTAACAAAATACATAAAGGAGTAGATAATAACTATTTTCATTATCAGACTATTCTCATATCCCTATTAACAATATAAGGAGTCTAGCAGCATGAGCATCTCTAACATCATGAATAAATCTAGTATCATATGCATAGATAACAACATCAACATGTCTAACAGGTTGAAGATATAAACATCATAAGAAGAGATACAACATAAGCACAACTATCTGGATAATCATGATTAGCAGTATATGCATCTCTAGTTACAAAGGCATGGCTAGCATGCTTAACATAACTAACAACATAAGATAGCTAGCATAATGATTATAATCAGTAGTAGCAGTATAGTTATCAACACAAGTATAGCTATTGTATGTATGCATCTACAATCTTAAGCATATCCAGAACCTAAGTATATCTACTATCTCTTAATTGCACTAAGCATCATCTTTATGTAAAGATAACAAAGAAGGGTTATCATCCAATGTGAAACATCGTGTATAACACTAAATAAATATGCTACATGACTATATTACATCTTTTATCAAGCCCTGGGGAGTTTGAGTCATACCACTCAAAGTCCAACTGCCACTTCTTAGTCGTAATCAGTTCCATATAGGATCTAGGAAGAGCCAGACTCCAAGATCTTCTCCATACTCAGTCACTACGAGTTTGCACCGCAGTGACATATAGTCAAACTACAAAATAGAAACATATAGTCCTGTAACTAGCCCACCTCGGTACAGGTCACAGTGCTAGCATCTAGGGTATTCAAACCCAACCACTGAGGTACAACCATAGTTTTCCTCTAATCACATAATGTTATAATCATTGAGACCCGACCAAAGTCATTCTCAAAAAGTGGGCTACGTATGACCACAACCATCCTCCCGAAACACTTGGTATCAGGATGACAAGCACCCCACATACTAAATAGTATGCACTATGAGTTTCCCATAGGAATACTCATTTCACCATCCAGCAAGTTCTGACACTGAAGATGGTTCTATGGCACAGGGCACTACATGATTAGAGTTTTACTTGATTAGTTATCTCCAATTGGGTGAATTAAGGCTGCATAAAACAAGTGGACATACAAACCCCAATTCACTTCTAGTAAGCATATAAGTATCACAACTTCAAAAGATATAAAATGTGTGACACATAATTTCTCATCTCATCATCACATGGTACTATTCACTTACCATTCATGAGGCTACACTAATCATCATACTATCACAAGATATACATCCTTTTTACAATATCATAGGGTATCAACCCTTATCAACACAAGAGGATTACACCTCATTCAGGGCTCAACCATGCCCAAAGGTCATTAAGACCATCCTACCATCACATGATATAAATCCTTTTCATAGTATCACATGGTATCAACCCTTAGCAACTCAAGAGGATTACACCTCAGTCAATGATCAACCATGCCCAAAGGTCATTAAGACCATCATACTATTCCCTACAAGATCGTCATTATCATTCCATGCCTTATATCAAGGCTCAACAACATCACTTACATATAATACACCAAATCAACACAATATTGCATTAGTGAGCTAGGAGATATTCATAAACCATCATAGAAGGGTTATATTAGCATTTAGAATATTCCTATATTACATCAACATGCAAGTAATCTAGATATGATTAACCCTCATCATATTCATACACATGTTTAACATAAGAAAGTATCAACCATCATTAACACATTAAGGTTATGATCATATTAAAGAGGTTATTTCACCATCATGTCATCATATAAGAACGTTAAACATGAATACTCATCTTTATCTATTTGCATTAGAGTTAGTTTCAACAAGATAACTTATGTTAATGTTACTAATCAACACTCATACCCAAACTCTAACTCACGACATCCCCATTAGACCACGAATGCATAAGGTGAAGCATCACCAATACATTCCATAATATTCTCAAGTATGAACCCACACATAAATCAAGGTGTAACCACCGGGTTATTACATACTAGGGTTTCAACAACAGTAATAAAGTACTCCATGATTGTATTAGTCATTCAAGGACTATTCATACCCAATTACCATCATTTAGTTATATTAATGCTACGTATAACAAGATATACCTCATTAGGGTTACATATCAACACAATATGGTTATCATCCCCTCTATTCATATGAGTGAATAGGTAGTACTACCTTATTAAGGGTAACCCTCCATTTGTTCCATCATCATTCAACCCATATCACCATACCATAATGTCACCCAGAACCATTTGATGTTTAAAAGGTAAGACCATTGGTTGTTTACATAAGTAAACACCTTGGATAAACCACCAATGAAATCCTTGATTTGTGCTCTAGAAAGAGTCACCATCTAACCTTAGACATCCCTTTATTAACAACACAAAAAGTTCCATTGAGAGTAGGGTAAAATCCACAACCGATTGTTCATTTAAAACAAGCCATCCATTGTTAGCAAGTAATCTCCTTAAGTTGATCATATAAAGGAAACCATATAAATCACATTATTAGGACCAACATATTACATTAGCCATCATTCCACCTTATTGGAAGAATAAACATAGATATTGACCATTGGGTCAAGTTCATATGTTAAAACCATCAATGACAGTATAGGTCCGACCATTGCATCAAGTGACCCAAGAAACCATTTGTCTAAGGCTTAATTTATGCTACAACTATATGATTAACTCACCATAGGTTAGGTTGTGGAGACCTGATCCACCATCATTAGTGATCATTAAGTCACCATAGGCTGTTAGATCAACACTATATTCATTAATCAACATCAAATATTAAGCTAATGTCATCATTGATTGATAACATTAGTAGGGTACTTAATGGTTGATCATTAAACTTCTAATTGATCCAAAACCTGACCTAAGGGGCTGACCATCCGTTGTCACCATCATCTAACACATTTGATCCCAACCATCAATTTTCATGAAGACAACACCATAGGGTTGTTGCAATAGTACCATCCTCGAGTCATGAGTTTATAGAAGAAATTAGCTTTAAACCCTAAAATTGACCATTGGTTGATAGTTTCTTAGCACCATAGGTTGTCAAAAAAACCTGATACAAGTCATATTATACCTTAGGAATACTGTACACATGATCAAAGGTTCATCTAGAACTAAAATAAGAATAGGTAACATTATAAAAATTGAAATCCAAGTCAAGCATAGCTTTCTAATGCATGGATCATCATTTTCAAGCAAGAACATGAGCTAGCAAGCTTATGGTAAGCAATAAATGTGGAGAAAGTTATAAAACATACCTCTAATTATAAGATAAACTCCCCAAAAGAAGAAAACATGAGTAGGTAGGGTAGAATATCCAAGCATAACATGTGAACTCGTCCATCTAGCACCTTTTTTCATCAAATGAGCAAACCCTAAGCATGAGGAGCGAGAGAGGTAGGGTTTTAGAGCTTTAGAGCAATCTCTACCATGGAACAACAAGGTTTCAACCTGGAGAAAGGTCGGAGGAAGGATAACAAAGAAATAAATGGAGGAAAGAATGTGATTCTTACTCTTTTAGGTCAAGATCACTAGAAGGAAGTCTTTTAAACCCTAAAAGGAAGTCAATTGCAACCCTAGATTTTTTTTCCAACAAGATCCCCTCTTTCTTCTTCATTGGATATGAAATTCACAGAAGAACAGAGGGATAATGAGGTTCATAGAAGGAGGGAAGTGGTGGAGAGCAAATGGCTCATTTTGGTGCTTAGGGATAAATATATGAAACTTTAAGATAAAGTTGAAGTTCTAGTATCTTTCCAAGTGTCCATGGCCTTAAACTATTAAGAATATAGAAGCACAGACATAAGAATATCCCCCAAAATCAATAGAGACATGCTTATACCTCATTTCTTGAATTTCCAAGCAAAATAAATAATTCATTAGTTGATAGCTACTAAAGGTAGCTCATCCATGAAGGGGTAAACCCTAAAACACACTTGGAGAAAACACCTTCAAACCAAGGATTAAATAGGTTCCCTGATGCGATGATTTTGAGTCGCATTTATAGACTGGTTTGATATGTGTTTTATGCATTTATTAGTCATTTTCATGGTTAATGTTGCATAATTCATCTACTTTGGTCTATGCTACTCTTTATGTCAAATTTCCCTTATTTCAGCATTTTGAGTATTAATTATCAAAAGAATACGTTTTGTGTAGACTTATGTGGTTTCGTGTGTTAATTTCAGGAAAAACAAGTATCTGCTACTGTCGATACCATTGACAGTGGTCGATACCATCGACCAGACCACAGGTTGCTAGCCGCAAGGACCAGAAGAAAGTCGATACTATCGACAGGGATGTCGATGGTATCGAGATACCATCAGGTTGCTGGCGAGAAGTGAGTCGATACTATCGACCCATATGTCGATACCATCGACTAGTGGAGCTTCAGCGACGGTAAAAGGACAAAACCAATGCCTAAGAATGTCGATACCATCGACCCGCATCGATGGTATCGAGATAGCATCAGGCGCAAAGACAAAAGAAAAGAAGAACTGCCGATATCGCGCTAGGTCGATACCATCGACCGACGTCGATGGTATCGACACCATCAGATATGAGTTTGCTTCAGATTGATCTTAATCTGACGGCTGTGATTAATTGGCGACCTAACTCGGGAATTATACCTAATGACGGTGCCCAAGAGGGAATCATCACGTCATTAGCTGCTGCACACGTCCCGAGAAGGAGTGGAGAGAAGAACGGAGCCCAGAAGCACGCCCCAGCCGATCCGGACACTGAAGAAGACGATTTCCACCACCGAAAGGCGGAAGAACGTGTATTACACACCAAGGATTGCTTGGATCTTCTCCGTTCAGGGGTTTCACCACTCAATCACGTCTTTCTCCATGTTTCCCTTTTTCTACTCCACGTTTTGCTCGGAGATGAACATGCGGGGCTAATCCCCTTTGTCTTTAGGACCAGGAGTAGCCCGAGAATTCATTGTATGACAATTTTATCATAGTAATTCATATCTTATCTCTTAAATCCGTGGTATAATTTCGTTTTCTCAATTATATTGTTATGCTTGATCACCATAATAATAATCTAATGCCCTTAATTGCTTTGAAAGAAGAATTAATGGTTGAAAAGAGACAAATTTTACATGAATTGACAAATCCCTTGAACAAGGTGGTGTAAGGTTAATGGTGGATACCGAGAGATCGTTTTTAATACACCTAGTTTAGGGTATAGGTTACTACGACAGTGGAATCGACCTAGACGTAGGTAGTGAATTGTACCACGACAGTGGGCAATTCTGATTTCAGGCCACTACCCGGATAGAGAGATAAGATTGAGTGACTGCATAGAATTTAATACAATGAAAACCCACGGTGAAACCGCAATCCTAAAGATCTCATTTTGAATTGATTAAACCAAACATTTAATCGATTGCTTTGTTTTGTTTTATTTTTATTTTCTTTTAATTTTAACAACAACTCTCAACTATTTAATCGGTCTAGCTGATCGTGAGTAGTTAGTAGGAGTCTCTGACAATTTCACGTATCCCTGAGTTTGACTCGGGCCTCACAGTGGCCTATATTACATTGACGCGTACACTTGCGTTTCTACGCACGGTAAATTCATGTCAAGTTTTTGGCGCCGTTGCCGGGGATACGGCAAGTTGTTGGCACTACGAGTGCTGCAAGCAGCCACTCTAGGCCACATTTTATTTTTTTTATTATCATTTTAAAAATTCATAGTCTACTTTCTAAATATTTGCAATCATCAAGCACTGTACTGAAATTATTTTTTTCTATTTGCTGGTACTGTGCATGGTGCAGACGCGTAGTACCGACTACACACAACAAGAACCAGAGGTTCCATTGACGGGACCTGATGACGAGGAAGGCCACAATCAAGACCATTTAGAAGAAATAGATTCAGAATCCGAACAAGAAGAAATGGAAGAGCCACAGACAATATGGGAGAAGATCAAGGCTTCTTCCTCATCCTCTTCCAAGGGGCCGATCAAGAAGCGGGCGGTTAATATTCCGACATACAAGATTGATCCGGCTTTAATCAACTTGGTGAAGTCGAATGCTTTCCATGGGCTCAAGAATGAAGACCCCGTCGCGCATATAAGTCAATTTGTGGAGAATTGTGATATGATAAAAATAGACAGATTTTCACAAGATGTGCTCTACTTGAAGCTCTTCCCGAGTTCTCTAGTGGGAAATGCGTGAGAGGGGTTACATAACCTGGACGATGAATATGTGGAATCTTGGGACCACATGGTGGAGGTTTTCTTTGAACGGTTCTTCCTGCCTGAGAAGACCAATGACATGATCAGGAAGATCCACAACTTCACCCAAAAAGTAGGAGAGACCTACTCTGAGACCTGGGAAAGGTTTCAGATCATGCTCAGGCGGTGCCCGCATCACGGGCTTGACAAGGAGACACAAGTCAAGATCTTCTATTTTTCTCTCTTTGAGCATGATAGAAGCAACCTCGATTCAGCCGGCTCAGGATTCTTTTTGAACAACACGGACACCAGGTGTTGGGAAATCCTAAAGAACATGGCCAAGAAGCAATCACGGGGTGAAAGAGACGCCGTGGAGCATGTTCGAGTGGTAGGGGAATCTAAAGAAATAAAAGAGCTGAATGAGAAGATGGATCTTCTCGCGAAGAAACTACTTGCAAAGTAGGATACTGAGTCTGAGGATGAGGCTCAAGTTAAATTCATGAGGCAGCAGCAAGGCTACAAGAATAATGACTATTCATGGAGGAAAGACAAGAAGTTCTCCTGGAAGGATCCAAACAACTTCTTGCAGTATCTAGATGCAAAACCCCAGCCGATAGCAGAGGATAAGAGCACAGAGCTGCTCAATCAGGTGATAAAGAAAAATCAAGAACTCATGACTACTTTTGGCCAACAAATAAAGCAACAAGGGGAGTTTATGAACCAATTTGGGCAGACACTGCAGAGCCATGGGGCTCAAATGAGGACAATAGAGATGTCCATGGCACAAATGGCAGCGGAGATAGCCAATTTGAAGAAGCCGACGCACCTAGGTTTTTCAGGTAATACTAATGTTCCAGGAGGAAACCAGCAGGCGAAGGCCATCTTGCTAAGAAGTGGCAAGAAACTGTTAAACCCAGAGATGATGAACCAAGCAAACCCCAAGTAGAATTTGATGGTGAGGCCACTGAGGAGCTGCCCATACCGGTCGCAGAACCAGTTGCAGACATAGCAGCGGATGCTACTGACAATCCTATTTCAGAGGGGGAGGAGCCTCAGAGAAGGACACCTTATGTGCCACCGCATCAAAGGGCACAGGATGTCCCGGTCGCATATCCGAATAGTGCTAAGGCAAGGAAAGTGGATGCTCAATTTAAAAAGTTTCTAGACAGTTTTAGAAAGCTTTCAGTCAACATCTCTTTATTGGAAGCTATTGAGAAAATCCCTTCTTACGGGAAATTTCTGAAAGACATCATCACCAAGAAGAGAAAAATTCCAGACACAGAGGTTGTTGTGCTTAAGGAGCAGGTGAGTGCCTTCATCATGGGCACATTGCCACCAAAGAGGCAAGATCCAGGCTGTTTCAACATCTCATGTTACATTGGGAAAGTTAAGTTTGGTGAAGCATTATGTGACTCAGGGGCGAGCATTAACTTGATGCCTCTCTCTACATTCAGGAAGCTGGGATTAAAAGAGTCACGACCGAGAAACATGACAATCCAGTTGGCAGACAATTCAGTGGTAAAGCCATATGGGATTTGTGAAGATGTGCTAGTGAAAGTGGATCGATTTGTATTTCTAGCAGATTTTGTCGTCATGGAGATGCAAGATGAACAAGGCAATGAGCTACTGCTCGTACGACCCTTCCAAGCTACGACCGACATGATACTTGAGACGGGGAGAGGTCGTTTGACCTTAGGTATATCCGATGACCGATTTGAGATGGTCATGCCTTCCAGTGCCACTTCACCTAAATCTAAGGAGCAATGCCACATGATAAAACATTTTGATAACAATATCTCACTTTGTCTAGGGAAGCCATTTTTAGATATGGCCCATGTAATGACCAAGGTGGAAAAAGGGACTTTGGCTGTGGACATCATGGAGCAGACCAAGGTGGTATCCCTTTGTAAGGCTATAGGTTTTCCGAACGATGAGGATGAGGACATTCCTCCCTCTACTGAAGATGAGGCTATAGCAAATTTGAGTTTTTGATGCATATCCGGAATTACCACTTGAGACCTGTTTAGTCAATATCACTCATGATTGGATGAGAAGCAAATCACTGAAGGAGTGCACCAAGATGCTTCAGATGTTGCCGTGCTTCTATGCGAGGCACTATGAGGATTTAGGCGAACCACCACCTCCACTCCAATCATCCTTAATCAGCCCACCAGAATTGGAGTTGAAGCCGCTGCCACCGCACCTCAAGTACGTGTTTCTAGCTGAGGAAGAAAAGTTTCCTATAATTATTTCTTCTTATCTGAGTGCTGAGGAGGAGGACCAGTTGCTGATAGTGCTGAAGAACCACCGGGGAGCATTTGGGTGGTCTGTTGCAGATATCCAAGGGATTTCCCCTACTTTGTGCCAGCATAAGATTCGGCTCGAGGAGGGAGCCAAGCCGGTGATTCAACCACAACCTTGACTAAATCTGAGCATGATGGAGGTTGTGAAGAAGGAGGTGATTAAGCTTCTTTCCACAGGCATCATCTATGCAATTTCAGACTCAACATGGGTGAGTCCCATGCAGGTAGTCCCTAAAAAGGGGGGAATAACTGTTACTCATAATCTCTTAAATGAACCTGTCACCACCCGCTTGGTAACTGGGTGGTGATTTTGTATAGATTATCGACGAATGAATGCCGCTACGCTAAAGGATCACTTTCCTCTTCCGTTTATTGATCAAATTCTAGAGCGCTTAGCCGGCCGATCACATTTCTATTTTCTGGATGGGTATTTGGGGTACAATCAGATTTCGATTGATCCTAAGGACCAAGAGAAGTCCACCTTCACTTGTCCCTATGGAACGTTTGCGTAGCGCCACATGCCCTTTGGATTATGTAAGGCACCGGCGACCTTTCAACGGTGTATGCTCACCATTTTTTCTGATATGGTAGAACGCTGTCTAGAGGTCTTTATGGATGATTTCTCGGTTTAAGGTGCATCATTTTATGAATGCCTTTACAATCTGGATAAGGTGTTACAACGTTGCGAGGACACACATTTGGTCCTCAACTGGGAAAAATGTCATATGATGGTGAGTGAAGGGATAGTGCTAGGACATAAAGTGTCTAGCAAAGGTTTGGAGGTAGATCTGGTAAAAATTGAAGTAATTTCCAAATTGCGCCCACCAAATTCGGTGAAAGAGGTAAGAAGTTTCTTAGGTCACTCCAGTTTCTATCGTCGTTTCATAAAAGACTTTTCAAAAATTGCCAAACCTTTATCTGAGCTTCTAGAAAAGGATGTTGTTTTTTATTTCAATGACAAATGTTTACACGCGTTCAACGTGCTGAAGGAAAAATTGATTTCCGCATGGGTTGTGCAAACACCGGATTGGACCAAGCCGTTTGAACTCATGTGTGATGCATCCGATTTTTCTGTTGGAGCTGTGTTGGGACAGCGGGTGGACAATAAACCCGCTGTGATTTTTTATGCCTCTAAGACTTTGAACGATGCCCAACTAAATTACATGACTACCGAAAAAGAATTGCTTGCCGTTGTTTTCGCTTTTGAAAAATTTCGGGAATATCTAGTTGGATCGAAAGTCGTAGTTTGGACTGACCACGCCACTATTAAGTATTTGATGGAGAAAAAAGATGCCAAACCTAGATTGATTAGGTGGATCTTGCTTTTACAAGAATTTGATATCGAAATCAAAGACAAGGCGGGGATTGAAAATGTTGTAGCAGATCATTTGTCTAGGTTAGAGAGGGTAGATGAAAAAGATTTACACATACCCATTACCGAGACATTTCCGGATGAACAACTTTTGAAAGTGAATTCTAAAGATCCGTGGTTTTCATATATTGTGAACTATCTTGCTTGCAGGATCATCCTGGATGATTGGACGTATCAAGAGAAGAAGAAATTCTTCCATTCTCTATGATATTATTTTTGGGATGACCCTATTCTCTTGAAGCAATGCAGGGATGGTGTCCTACGCAGGTGTGTACCTGAGGTGGAATACAAGAGTGTTCTTCGTCATTGCCACACACTACCGATGGGAGGACACCATGCAAGCTCTCGTACGGCAGCCAAAGTACTGGAAAGTGGCCTATACTGGCCTACCTTGTTTCGGGATGCCTATGAGTTCGTGAGGCAATGTGATTCCTGCCAAAGGGCGGGTAACATTTCAAAGAGACAAAAAATGCCCCTAAATGTTTTCCAGGAGGTTGAGGTATTTGATTTATGGGGTATAGATTTTATGGGACCCTTTGGGTCCTCAAATTCTAATTTGTATATCCTTTTAGATGTTGACTATGTGTCGAAGTGGGTGGAGGCAATACCCACGAGGACCAACGATTCCACTGTAGTGTGCAGGTTCGTTAAGGAAAATATCTTCTGCAGGTTTGGTGTGCCCCGAATGATCATTAGTGATGGGGGTACGCACTTCCGGAATCAAACGTTCTCAGCATTATTGAGAAAATATGGGGTCAAACATAACATTGGTACCCCGTATCACCCACAAACTCAAGGACAACTGGAGGTCTCCAATCGAGAAATTAAAAAGATCTTGGAGCGTACTGTGGCTTCCACGAGGAAGAATTGGAGTGCCTTACTACCGGATGCGTTGTGGGCATACAGGACGGCATACAAGACACCTATAGGCACCACGCCTTTTAGGTTGGCGTACGGTCGGGCATGTCACTTACCGGTGGAGTTAGAGCACAAAGCACATTGGGCGCTGAGGAAGCTCAACTTGAGTTATGATGAAGCGGGGAAGAAGAGATTACTTGAACTAAATGAACTGGATGAGCTGGGAATGAATGCATATGAGAACTCTCGGATCTACAAGGAGTGCAAAAAGTTGATCCATGATCGCCACATTCAGATGTGCACCTTCAAGAAAGGAGATCGTGTGCTTTTGTTCAATTCGAGGCTGAAGTTTCATCCCGGGAAGCTAAAATCCCGATGGAGTGGACCATTCATAGTAGGAGAGGTCAGACCACATGGCGCAATCATGGTGCGCAATGGGGAGACTACATTTTTGGTGAATGGACAAAGGTTGAAGTTGTATTTTGGTGAAGATTACACAAGGAAGGTGAATGAGGTCAAACTCATTTCACTTTTGGATGCATGACGTGCTGCAAGTCATCTAGCCTAAGACGTTAAATAAGGGCGCTTGTTGGGAGGCAACCCAACCATTGGTACTTTAGTTTAGTTCCTTTACATTCATAGTTTGATTTGTTTTAACCTAGTTTTTAGTGTAAAAAAGATACCGTGATCGTTTTCTCATTGTACAGGACTGAGGCAGAGTCGATACCATCGACCCTTGCGTCGATGGTATCGACCGTGGTACAGGTTGGCGACTGTAGAAATCGCACTGCGTCAATACTATCGACGGCCTCGTCGATAGTATCGACACACCAACAGGTTGATCGTCAAGTCAAGGTCGATAGTATCGACATGCCAGTCGATACCATCGAGATCTCTAGAGATATTCAGAAGAAATCGTCTCAGTAAAGTCGATACCATCGACGGCCCTGTCGATGGTATCGACACATTCACACACAGAAGGCGGAAGCCGGGCCTCGCGAGGGTTTTCCCTAATCAGAGAGTCGATACTATCGACTCGCGTCGATAGTATTGACGCGCCACATCAACAATCCGTGAGGAAAGATCTACGGCGATCGCAGTAACCATGAAGTCGATCTGGGGGACGAGTCGATACCATCGACTCGCGTCGATAGTATCGACGTGTCAGCAATCCGAGCCCCGCAAATCCAGCCATCGATGACCGTCGATACTCGCGGCAGTACAGATTGTGCTACCCGTGTCGATACCATCGACTTGCGTCGATGGTATCGATGGGTATGCAGCAGCACCGGCCACAGCTATATATGAGAAGGATTTGCATCAGATGACATCACAACTCTAGAGCAATCCTCCTCCACCTGTGCCGAGCGTATTACAGAGTGATCCGAGCCCGACGACGAGCAACACCAAGCACGTTCTTCATCGAGCAGAGATTCCTTTCTCTGATCTTCACCGAGCTCTCTCTCTATTCCTCTTTCTGTCGCGATCATGGTGCATGTTGCTGGTGCATCGTCGTCACACACCGACCCGATGGAAGTCCCAGAATTTGCGCCACCACCACCGCCCTCACAGCCAAGCGAGGATGTCTATTCGATGCAGGGCATGTATGCTATGCTGCAAGACATACAACAGACGCATCAACATCACATGACGTTGTATACCGGTGTTCAGGAAACTACGAACCGGTTACTAGACAATCAAAGGGCAATCTTTGAGAACGAGCGTCTTCTCCTCGACAACCAACAACAGGTTCATGATCGGTTACATAGGATGGAGATGCAACAACAGTCCTTTTATGATCACTATTGGAGCTAGAATTACTTTGGAGGCTATCCGCAACCTCCACCTAGGGCCCAGTTTGATCCGAGCTTCCAGGGCAAGTATCCATCTTGGGACCCCACGGCTCCACAGTACCCGCCTCCGCCTGAAGAGTAAATCGGTATCTTTGTTCCAACCTTTAAGATTGTTTTTGACTATGAGGCCATAGTCAAATTCAAGCTTGGGGGGGTGTTGGAACAACTCTATCTTTTATTTTCTCTGTTTTTAGTTTGATTGCTTTTGTTCTTGTCATTTGTTTCTTGCAATCTTAGTTGTTTGTAGGATCCACATTCTATCTAGTGTAATCGTGGATGTCTTAAGTCTTGTGTCATCTGAGTTGCATGTACATGGGAATTAAGGGGAAATTAAAAATTTTTGAGTGTTCGCAAGCTTGAGTGTTGTTCAACTTTGATCCCTTAACTTAAGAAAATGATTGGTTTTGTCAACTTTAAAATAGAAAATCACAAATGTACATTCCTAATGATTCATGAAAGTGGACAGAATTGGTTGTTTGAGCCTAAACTGATCAAATGATAATGAGACTCTAATTTGAAGTAAGAGAGAGAAACCTCTTAACTACTACACAGGTCAGTAAGGAGGGACACATAATACTTTTCAAAGGTTCAGTCAATTCGTCTTATGATCTGTCCACCTCATTGTTTTTTTACAATCCACCACAAGATTTGGAAGTAAAGTACAATTTCAACCTTTTTGATTGCATGTCATGTAGATAGGACTTGCATTGCAACCACTTTCATATGTTTTACATGAAAAAAAAATAGAACAGTTATACATGCACATTACCCTTAGGTGCATGTCATTTAGTTGCATTCATAACTTTTATGCATAGAGTACATAATGTACCTCATTTCTTCCTTAATGGTGAATTAAATTGTTCCATACCTTCTAAATAGTTCAAATATTTGAGTAATGCAGAAAAAGTAAGTTCAATAAAGTATTCATTGGCAATTATGGATATAAGGGCTTGAAAAAAAAGAAAAAAAATGAAATTGAAAAAAAAGAGAAAGTCATTAAGAAGAAAGTAGAATAAGAAGGAGAAAGGAACATAATCTCACCTGCATTTTAAGATGAGTGAGTACATGATGTAGCTCAATTAGATATCCATCTCATTTTGAAATGGGATGTTAGTGCATGCATCATTCCACCCAATCTGAGGCATTAGGGCATTTTTCATGTGCATTTGCATCATTTAGGGAATTTTTGTTTTATGCATGTTGAAATCGTATAATGCTTCCACTTCTTTCATTAGCCACCCATTCCATCCACCTGTTGCTCGGATTGGTAGGCTACCATGATTTTCTCCTCACTTGTGAATATCGGGAGAACTGCTTCCATGTAGATGGTAGTTAGGGCGAGCAACGTAGTATAGGAGATCGCAAGATGCATTAAGTCTGGACCGGCGAATTTTATTATGTTAACTGCCTTATGTGATAGTGTTCATCAGTTTTGAGGTAGACATCTTTTACGGATGATTACTGTCGCCTTTAGGGTAATTATCATTCTGTGGTTAGCGAGGGCCGGTATGCGAATGTCCGGTGGGAGTCATATGGGATGTTTATTGTGATGCTTTGTTCTTTAGTTGACTCTGGCAATTCTATTCTAAGGTTTAGTTGCTTGAGGGCGAGCAATGTTCAAGCTTAGGGGAGTTTGATGCGATGATTTTGAGTCGCATTTATAGACTGGTTTGATATGTGTTTTATGCATTTATTAGTCATTTTCATGGTTAATGTTGCATAATTCATCTACTTTGGTCTATGCTACTTCTTTATGTCAAATTTCCCTTATTTCAACATTTTGAGTATTAATTATCAAAAGAATACGTTTTGTGTAGACTTATGTGGTTTTGTGTGTTAATTTCAGGAAAAACACCATCGACCAGAACACAGGTTGCTAGCCGCAAGGACCAGAAGAAAGTCGATACTATCGACAGGGATGTCGATGGTATCGAGATACCATCAGGTTGCTGGCGAGAAGTGAGTCGATACTATCGACCCATATGTCGATACCATCGACTAGTGGAGCTTCAGCGATGGTAAAAGGACAAAACCGATGCCTAAGAATGTCGATACCATCGACCCGCGTCGATGGTATCGAGATAGCATCAGGCGTAAAGACAAAAGAAAAGAAGAACTGCCGATATCACGCTTGGTCGATACCATCGACCAGCGTCGATGGTATCGACACCATTAGATATGAGTTTGCTTCAGATTGATCTTAATCCGACGGCTGTGATTAATTGGCGACCTAACTCGGGAATTATACCTAATGACGGTGCCCAAGAGGGAATCATCACGTCATTAGCTGCTGCACACGTCCTGAGAAGGTGTGGAGAGAAGAACGGAGCCCAGAAGCACGCCCCAGCCGATCCGGACGTTGAAGAAGACGATTTCCACCACCGAAAGGTGGGAGAACGCGTATTCCACACCAAGGATCGCTTGGATATTCTCCGTTCAGGGGTTTCACCACTCAATCACATTTTTCTCCATGTTTCCCTTTTTCTACTCCACATTTTGCTCTGAGATGAACATGCAGGGCTAATCCCCTTTGTCTTTAGGACCGGGAGTAGCCCGGGAATTCATTGTATGTCAATTTTATCATAGTAATTCATATCTTATCTCTTAAATCCGTGGTATAATTTTGTTTTCTCAATTATATTGTTATGCTTGATCACCATAATAATAATCTAATGCCCTTAATTGCTTTGAAAGAAGAATTAATGGTTGAAAAGAGACGAAATTTACAGTAATTGACAAATCCCTTGAACAAGGTGGTGTAAGGTTAATGGTGGATACCGATAGATCATTTTTAATGCACCTAGTTTAGGGTATAGGTTACTACGACGGTGGAACCGACCTAGACGTAGGTAGTGAATTGTACCACGACAGTGGGCAACTGATTTCATGCCACTACCCAGATAGAGAGATAAGATTGAGTGACTGCATAGAATTTAATACAATGAAAACTCACGGTGAAACCAAAATCCTAAAGATCTCATTTTGAATTGATTAAACCAAACATTTAATCGATTGCTTTGTTTTGTTTTATTTTTATTTTCTTTTAATTTTAACAACAACTCTCAACTATTTAATCGGTCTAGCTGATCGCGAGCAGTTAGTAGGAGTCTCCCACAATTCACGTATCCCTGAGTTCAACTCGGGCCTCACAAAGGCCTATATTACATTGACGCGTACACTTGCGTTTCTATGCACGGTAAATTCGTGTCATTCCCCATGGATAAAAAAGCTCAAGAATTATGAGAGAATATCCAAATAACATAAATCAAGTGATAAATTGCAACGAAAACCTCTCAATTGGGTAAATTGTAGAAAAGTCCAAAATGTGCATAAAGTTGCATAACTTGCTCAAACAGTGTCCAAATTGGACCACATTTGAAACTTAAGCTTATGATTTAAAAGCATATAAAAAGGTTATATTAGGGTTATAAGAATTAAATTATGATAATTAATCTTATTCAATTCATGAAGCAAGTTTAGGGGCCTTACATGGACCTAGGAGCAAATCCCAAAATTCACACATACAAGTAATTTCCCAAAATCCTTAGGTGATTTCAAGAACCAACCAATAAGAAATTTATGAAGAGTGAGATAGAAAAAGAACATAATCATTAGAAATTGGAATTACAATGTTTTCATATCATTTCCCCCCCAACATGGTATCAAAGTAACATTTTCCACCCCAAATAGCCCACCCAAGGGACCTAGCTACTCATAGCAATGCAAAATACAAAAAGAAGGGAGAAAGAGGTAGAAGAAGCCATGGAGCTCAATGTAGATGAAGAATTCTTCCACTTCAACTGCTGCAGGATGTCCTCCACTCTCCTCAAAGGTGCAATGGCATGGGATGATGGTAGAATGTGGAAAAATACTAGGAAACTAAGGTTTGGTTGTGGAACTGGTGAAATGGAGTGGAATGGAGGTGGAAATGGAGTGGAATGGGTGGAATGTGAAAATGAAGATCTAAGAGGTGGTAGAATGTAGCTAAATTCTTGCTACAACCACCACCTAGGTATATATATGTGTGGGGGAAGTAAAAGGTCAAGTAGGGGTAGTATGGTAAATGTAGTGCAAAAATAACTTGGTTATTGTGAGCATCACAGTTGCGGTGGTCACCACTGTAATGGTGGGGAGGGGTGAGAATGGTCGTGGTGGATGAGAACGACCGAGATGTGAAATGGGAAAAAAATCACAGGGACTAAGTACATGTATTCCACCTCTCTCCTCTCATACTTTCACAAACCAATCATGAAAAGAGAACAAAGCATATGAACTTCAAATATAGTGCACAAAGCACACAAGCTATCCATATTTCTCTCATATAGTTCTGGGTAGACCATTTCATGATGGCATTAAACAAGGATGACCAGGAGTGTTGTTTCACCTTCATGCATTCATTCTTAAGTTTCAAATCACACTAAATGACCCACGTGGCTGTGGAAATGGCAAAATGAGATAGGTTTGATGTTTCCTAGCTCAATGGGTATGAAATTGGAAGAAAGGATTGTTGTAAGATTTTGAAGTGCTATTACATAGAGCACTCATCTTTTCTTTATTTAGATGCTCTTAAAGGGGAGCATATTTTTTTTCTTTTTTCATTTTTTCTTTTTATTTTCTTTTGCCCTTGGTGTAGATAGGGCTTATGGTGATGAGAGTGAAGTGGGGATATGTAGATGTGGCCACCCCAAACTTTTAGAGGTGACCATAGTTTATATGTGCACTTTGGCATCCTTTCATGAGGTGGAGGGGTAAGAAGATGGTGAATGAAAAGTTGTGTCAAAGAGGGGTCGCCAGTGTGATTCTCAACTTAAGGTCTCCTGCATGAAAATTAATCCAATACTCCATCCAACAATTTCACACCACATGAATGAACAACATGAAATTGATACTTCTATCAAGTGATTTCATAGGCACTAAGCGCTCGTAGCTTGCACAAGTCACAATTCAACCAAAACATTCACAAACACAAGAGAAGGGATGCACATGTAAAAAGTCAAGAATTGATACCATTTAGCAATAAATAATGATAAATCACTTTCATTTGTCAAAGGTCATCATTTTTAATCCAAAGAGTAGAGATTGGGTCAAAATACACTTTTAGGCAAGAAATCTCAAATTTGGGCAAAAATTGGCCAAAACAGTGCCAAGTTGCCTTCAATCACATATTATTGAACATAAAGAAGAAAAATAAGCAAATCCTAGCTATAACATGAAAAAACTACCAAAAATCAACATGGTGTGAAATGCATGAAAAGAAGAGCAAATTGTTTGAAAATTACACAAAAATTGCAAAAAAGTAACTACATGGCATGCATGTACACAAAGTAGGTAAATTATAAACTAAAGAAGCAAAAGAAAATGAAACAAAAATAAATGGTAGGTGAAATGCAAAAACAAAAGTTAAAATGAGATAAGAACATACCACCCTACCACCCCAAACTTTTGAATAATGTTGTCCTCAGCATGACACTAAAGTCTAGGAGTAAAAGGGTAGATGATCACTATGGTGGTGGTGCTCCTCCATGTGGTGGAGGATGCTGGTAATAGGAACCCCAATAGTCTGACTGTAGAGGTGGGTAGTTGTCCTAAAATATTGATAATGAACTCCACCAATCTCCCCCCCACTGGGGGTTCCTCTGGGACTAGGCATGCTGGAACTGATACAAGTGATTGACCTGATCGTGCATCTGCTGATGGTCTAACCACATGGCATCCTCAGTGCATTGGAAACCCTCCTGTGCCCTAAAAATGCCCTCGTGAGTGCTCGATATGCGTTCCTCTATGCTCTGGATGCCCTCCAGCTGCACATGTATGGTTGACCTGTCATATGCGTTTGTTGTGGGCTGCTGTAGCTATTGTGATGTCTCTGCCTCACTTCACCTCACCCTACGCGTCTCTTGCTCTTCAGCTGTCCTACTCCTCTCGGAAGCTACATGTGACTCTCTAATCCCTTCAGGCAGATCTCTAGGATGCTGCTGCCATGTATCTCTAAGGTGATCCTCTTCCTACCTCCTCAAGATATCCAAAATGTCTAGAGATGGACCACATGCCTCTAGGAGAGGTGTGACATAGTAAGGGAGCTCTAGTAAAACCCCAACATAATGAGGGATGACCTAGGAGAAAATCTTTTAATCAACCACTGAAATCATAGATGAGCGAGTCAAGTAGTGAAGGTCAACGAGCTTTCCTCCTTCTACCTTTGTGTAACCAGATACATCATGCCCCAGGGCCAAAACAATGGAATTTACAATCCTTCCCATAATAAAAGGATTCTTACTCTTAGATGGGATTGTCTTCATGTGATCAATAATAAGTGACTCTAGATTTACATGCTTTCCCTGCACCATCCTTCCCAACACAAAGAGGTCCTACAACATGGAGCACATTACTATAGAAATATATTCACATGCATTACTAGATTTAAATTTTTTGATATGCTTATGATATTGGGTATAAATTGGTTGGTAAAAGTGGAGTTTATTGAAGGCAACCCCGAGTAATTTTTCATTAAGTATATAAAGGTATACCTTGAATAATTGTCAATATAAATTACAAAGTACTGAAAATCACCGAGAGAATCAGTCGATGTTGGATTTAAAATATTAGAATGCACAAGATCAAATGTGGAATATGATTCACTTAATGATTTTAATAAAGATAGTTATAATCATTTTGCTAATTTACAACTAATACAAGGAATTAGTTCAAAATTTAAGAACTACCCTAAGACCCAGACCCAAGAAAAATTCTAAGACGCAACTCTAATTTGTGACCCAAATGTCGATGACAAAGGGAAACTAGAATTATGTGGAAGTAGTGGATGTAATAGTTGAAGGATAAATTGGAATGCACATTTGATCAATTGGATGCACATCTCCCCTCAGTTGTTCTGGTCTAATGACCTCCTTAATATCCAGGTCATGCACAATATATAAAGTAAAATCAAAGTCCACTTTCTAATCCAAATCACACATTGATGTTACAGAAAATAAACACATCGTGAGATCTAATATGCATAGAACAAAAGGTAAAATGCATTTTTTATCTTATTGTTAAGTGTCACAATCTACTTAATGGGAAAAAATTATCCATTAGTAGTGTGACAAGAGGCCATATGAGTAGAAAGACAATATGATGCAAGGAATGTATCATTATGATTCATATATCTAGATGCCTCAAGATTCCATATGCCAAATGTCAAAATCTTTATCATTTCCATTTAAAAAAGTCGAGATGCTACATCAACTTGATCAGAAGATCACATACATTGGAACTTATGCAATATTTGTTAAAAGTCAAGCATACATGAGGCTGATGTCAAGGTTTTAGTAGTCTTTTAATGATCACACTTCATTAAATAGTCTTTTTCTTTCTCATGATGTATACCTCAATACTTGTCTTATCATGACCTATTTTCTTACAATACACACACGTCTTTGAATTAGCTCTTTTTGAAGAAGATACTAGAGTAGCCTCCTTAGTGGTAGGGATAGAAGTAACATGGATTAATTAGAGTCAATTACTAGAAGAAGATAACATCTTCATACGTGTCTCAGCAGCTATGATCTCCACCAATACATCCTAGAGACATGGAACTGCATCACAAGCAATATGTTTTTGTGCTAAAGTTAGGAACTCTAAATGAAGACTAATAGTAAATTCATGTAAAAGCATGTGAAACAAAGAGAATGATGCATGTGAAGCAAAGAGAATGAATCATGAACTCCATATCCCTCCACATTTCAGTCATTTCTGTGTGAAATTGATGTATTGTTTGTTCTCTTGAGATACAAATATAATATCATGGATGAGTTGAATTCAATGGAAGAATTTTTCTCAAGAAAATTACAAGAAATATTACTCCATATCCAAGCAAAGAAAGCCTCTCTATCCCAGTAATTATGTCAGATGGAGGGATAATATCTCTCTCCTATTTTTTCAATTGTCGTAAGATTGATTTTTTAAGAGGAGAAGAAGAAAGAAGAAAAGAAAAAAGACGAATGGGCGCAAAAAAAAGAACAAAAGTTGAATAATGTATTTATTTTAAATTTCTAATATCATGAATGTAATGACCCCGCTTCCTGGTAACCCCTAATTAAGGGAGACCAAGAGGTCAGAGACGTTATCCCAAAATCCAGGATCAATGGTTTTGCAAATAATCAAAAATAATTATCAAATTCTACTAAAAACTAAACTTGAAAATTGGAATAAAATTTTACTTTTACATACCTTCAAAAAGTAGGTAACTATGACTTCTAACCACAATAGAAATTTATCTAGCTAATCCTCCTTGATATATTTAACTTTATCTTTACAGATTCTGCTTTACTGTTTGTCCAATTTCAAATAATTCCTAAAACACCGACAAACAAAACATCAGTTAGAAGAAATGAATATGCTGGTATGTGGGGACAAACAAAACATTGCACATAAATTCTAACAACATAATCACATCAAATAGTTGTTAACAATGCAAAATTACATTTTTAGTATGACTCCTCAACCGCTTTTACCACCTATGGGATACCCTCTCTAGGTTAAGTCATTGCGAGTGACTTTAAGGTTACCTTCTCCATCCTGAGCTTGGTACCTGGGGTCACCTCTCTGGGTGCCATGTGGTCTTCCCTCTAGGACTTGACCACCTTGACCTTCCCTCCATGGATTGGTCCAATATCTTACATCTAGAGGGGTATGTAGGTTTGAGCGAGTCACACACATATATACTATGTGATAATCTTATTCACTTTATAGATTGTAGTACTAAAACAACCAAGAAGTTTAGGTTTCATGGAAATCGATAAACCTTCAAGGAAATGCTGTGAAACATAATTAAGTTAATCATAATTTAACCACATACCTGATTTGTAGATTTCACAAGCAATAAGCAATTCTTATCAAGCAATCCAATCCAAGCAAGCAATTCAACCACACAATCACAGAATCCTGGAAAGCATATATAACCTATTTACTACATACTTATCAATAATCTACTTTATTGACTTGGATTCGCTTTCTAGGGTTTCTAATTTGAATTAGAGTTTCATTAGGGTTCCTTTAGATCTATTCACAACTTTTCTCTTTTTTGCCCATAAAATCCTAAAACAACAATCTTAGGTTTAAAACCCTAATCACTCACATATTCATATTAGAGCCTTTCTAACATCTACTAGGCTTGAGATTAATATATTATCTATTTTATACAAAGGATCTCAAATTATATCTCATTAAAACCCATTAACTCCTAGATTATTGGTTCTAAGCCCATTAATGCTCATTAACATATCAAACCCTAAATTAAAATATTAAGTATAAGGATCATCTCTTTAGACATCAAAACATATTTCTTATTAACAACAGACTAATATTATCACAAAACATCCATATAAATCCCCTCAATTCATTAATCATCAAATTAGGGTTAATCTTAGTCATAAACATATTAAAGATGGTAACTTTAACCACTTTTCGAATTACAATTAGATTCAGGCTCTAAGACTATTTTTATTGAATTATTTGCATCATGTTGATCAATTTTGATCTATAATTTGTCTACATCCAACTCATGAATTATTACTTATGATTTACGCAAAATCTAACCGGGAACTCGGATGCCCGCCCACTCATCCTTTTCTTTCACGTGCTTCTTGCAGCCTCCTGTGCGACGGGTTCTGTTCTTGTGGAGGAACAGAGCATCCCACCGCTCCGTCCAAGCCAAGGGAAATCAGCCGCCTGTGCGCCGAGAAGCTATCCTCATACCTCCGGCTGAGCTCTTCTCTCCACCATGAAGCACCTTTGTCTTCTCTCCCTCAGATAGCCACATGGATAGGTTTCGCTCTCTGAAAATGTTTTCACAGAAGAGAAGATGATCTTGCCTCCTCTTCGGCAGCAACAATCCTCCACCCCAAATGGGCTCGCGAGGACGCATACCACGTAGAACTGCACTGTCCTTTCTCCGCCTGGTTTTGCTGAACCTGCCTGCAGCCTCAGGTACACCAGAGAGGCGAGAACATGAGGAAGGGCAGCGTTACCAGTTGCATGGTGGTCTGGGAGAAAAACCAGAGAGAAGGTAGAAGAGCAGGTTTGATCAACGATGGGAAAGGCATATATCTCGTACGAGGGTTTCCGCACAGGTCTTCCCCTCTTAAGGGGGATTCTCCATCCCTTTATATAGGAAGGGGAGATGCCGCTGGCCTCCCATGGAGTCCAGGCTGTGATGGCCATTGGGCAAAGTCCCAATCTGTAGAGATTGTAGGGAAAGTTTAGGTTGGTTGGGTTCAAATCGTCTCCCACAACCGATGGAAGAGCTATCTTCCCTTATCCACAACCACAGAGAGAGAAAAAGGTGCAAGAAGATCGTACACACTGTGGATTCTGTCTTCCTATTCGGACCAAGGTAGGATGTGAAGAAGAGCCTTCTGATTTTGACCCAACAACCTCTAACACGCGTAGATTATATTTCTATTATGCATAAAATCGTGACATTAATTGATTTCCTCCACACTTTAGGAAAACTTTCAAAAATTGAATCTCCCAAACCGCTTATCCGTTTGATCCCAAATTTTAAAGGAAAGTTTATGAACTTAATCTACATGTGTACCAAGTTTGGGACTCAAAATCAAAAGTATGAGGTACTTTTCTTCATATGCAAGTTATTACTTATTTAGGCATATTTTATACATATTTTCTCTCTCCTATTCTTTTATATTCTTTATTTGGATTCCTTTTATCATTAGAAACCATGTGGACTCAAAATATCATCCATGATGATTCCATTATGCACATTTCCACATTTTCTCATATGTTCATCATTATCTCAAATATCCTTCTTAATATTGCATTATTTGATTTCTTCTTTTTCTTTTAATCATATTGGACTCATTGATATATTATGATCCACAAAATTACATATAAAAAGGAAATATTACAAAGGAAATCCATTCAATATACAAAAATCATACAATTCCCATAATCATACATTTATTGGGGAAAATGCATTTCCAACCATATGAACCCAAAAATTAGGGTTGTAACAATAAAACTTATAAGACAAATATATTTCATTATATATTTGGCATAAACAGTATACCCCTTTATATAGGGGAGGAGACCCTTTTTACAATATGATATGAGAAAGGACGAAGAAGTCTAAGAGACATGAGAGCAATGATAAATATAATGAATATATGATAGAAACTGACAACGTATGAATAGAAATACAATTAATGTTAATATTAATTGACAATCAATCAATATATTAATTGATAATAAATTAGTATTGGCGTTCTACACAAAAATAAAAGTATATTACATGTAATCAATATTATAAGTTAATACAATAAATAAAATTTTATTTAAGTATGACAATGGGGTGGGTTTCACTAACCTTGAGCCAACCCAAATATCCACACTTTGAACCCGACTTGACCATGCCATATTTGTAAAAATATAACCTGAACAAATTCAAACTTGGTTAGACCCATACTAAACCCGATCCTACCCAAAAATCACCTGGAATTTGCTAAAAGTTTATGCCAAAAATAAAATTCAATCTGACCCCGACCGAATTAGACACAAGGCGACTTGACCAACATCCAACATGACCCAGAACCCACCCAACTAATTTGATACCATACACACCGAAGAACCCATGATACTAGTGTTAGATTGATTTTATTGTTTCATTTTAAGTTACATTGGGTTGGAGATAAAGAGAATTTACCATAGAAGGAAGAAAAAGTAGTTCTCCTATTACGTCGTGGTAGGGTGACAAAGGAGATGGCAATGGAAAATTAGGAATTTGGGAAAGAAGATAGGGGTTGGTTGGAATTAGTAAGGGGTATTATAAAATTTTGATAAAAAGGGAGGTTATGGGAAAAAACTCATAATTAAATATTTGTCTGGTTTTGCATGATGTTTCTTATCTATATTGAGTAATTTCTTTTCAATAAACATTGCGTGTTTATGGTCGATGTAATTGAATTCTTCAAAATATCGTGTCAAATCTGGTTTCTTGACAGGATTAAATTGTTCCCATAATTCTCAACATGCAGTGCTTCCGATGACATCGTTGTGCATGTCTGATAAAGCAAATAGACGACTTTTTGTTTTCTATGCATTGACGTACCATACGATGTGGACAAAAGAAAAATCCGTACTAAATGGATTTAAAAAGTTATCTACACATGCATACGCGAGATAGTATAGACGCCAATTGTATTTTTTCCAATTCTAGACGTAGTCTTTTAACACCCTTAATTTGGAAACAAACATTAGCTCCCAATTTCTGTCCCTTTATATTTTTCCTTGAAAATGAGTCATTGACGTGCGTATCTTATGAGAGCTATGTTCGGATACTAAAAAAGTACAAAATCCTATCACTTTGAAAAGGTATATACTCCGGTTGGCAGGGGTAAACAAAGCTACTTGAAGACCCTGGTGACGACCCAATTGAGCTTTATATGTCTCTTCGGAATCTATGCCTTCAATATTACGTTACCAGGTGCGAGATAAAAGTATGGCACCTGGGTTAGACTTTTCAATGATTCCAAGTTAGTGTGCTGATAATACATTACAGCTAGGGTAGTACAAATTTGGCTAACCGAAGACCAGGAGGGTAAACTGTTGGAGTTGTACCTTCGTTGATGCCTACTGAGATGATTCAGTCCTCTTAGATCCCACCCCGTCTCCTCTTAAAGTGGGTTCTCACAAGTGGGAGCCTTCCTAAGATAAAATTGGTTCTCACTTTTAAGGGGTTTGGATTTTTAAGTATTCTGTTTTAATTTTGTTAGATTTAGAACAAATAAAAAAGTTACACATAGACACGCCTCACTCGTGCTACACCACACAAATGCACATCATTTATTTTTATGACTTTTGTTTTTTCTTTTATGTGTTTGTTTTAAATACATATATTTTCTTCTTCCTTTTCAAAGATTGTCTTTCCAAGAGGGAGTAGCCGTCTTCCAAGTCTTCTCGCTAATTTGGTACATTATTTATAGAAAATGGGAAATTTTGTCTGAGTTGTTATTTCATTTTCTGAGGAGACTTCAGATTACATGTAACCTTTTCTTTATATTCAAGGATAAAATGTTTGATAAAAGAATACTTCAAGATATATAGAAACAAACTCTCTTCCAGGTAATTTTTTCTAATGTACTTGATGTTTTGTTCCTTGAATGTGCTTCATCCCATTCTTTTGTTAGATTTATGTGATTTTGATAGACATATATTTCTCCATTTGTCACTTAGTTCCCAAGAGACAATCTTCTTGTTCTAGGGTCCACTTTTCCAAGATGGACTAGTCATTCCCCAACTGTCTGTCTCCTTGTTAATTCGATGATGCATTATTTATGTGAGAGGACCAATTTAGCATGGATTAGTGCCTCATTTTTCCAAGAAAGAAATTGTTTTATTATATGATATTTCTCCTTGGTCTTCTAGATCAAATCTTCTATGAAAGAAGACTCCTTTGGTCATTGGATACATATATAAACACACTCTCTTCTTCCCTACTATTTCTTCAATTGTTGTTGTTGTTATGTTCCTCAATGCTTCAGTTTGTTGTTTCTACCATTTTTTAATTTCTTTACGTGATTTTGATATATAAATAACTTTACTAACTATGTTAGATCCTTTGAACATTTTTGTACATATCTCATTCTGGTACATAGATACAATGTCGGAGGTTGTAAAGGTGAATGAATGTTAGGGCCATACCACTCAACAACTCATGCAAAAGAGAAATAAAATTTATCTTGAAGATAACATCTATGTGACACACCTTGATCAACAAACTTTCATGTAACTCTATTATTGTCTCATTGTGGAGTTCTCTATTTAACTTTACAATAAGATATAACTTCATTCCAAAAAATTTAAGACATCAATTATTTTCACCATTATTACATTTTTAGTTTGCTCAAATATTATTGTAAGGGGCTTGGGATTTCAAGCCTGATTGGAATTTTTTTGTTGGATCTTGACCACACACACACACACATATATACATACATATATAAATAAATAAATAAATAAATAAATATATATATATATATATATATATATATATATATATATATATATATATATATATATATATGTGTGTGTGTGTGTGTGTGGTGTGCGTGTGAGTGTGTGTGTGTGTGTGTGTGTGCAACAACCCACACTTTTGAGTGTCCCTCGATTAAGAGAGGACCTTGTAGTCAAGGATCATTACTTACAATTCTAGGATCTAGGTTCAACAAATAATAAATAATAGAAAATAATTTCTATTATTTGAAAAATTATTTACAAAATGTATAATAATACTTCTCTAAGGAGTTACATGAATATTCAAAGAAACTATATACATGAGAATAAGTATTACATCTAACTAATCATCCTTGATATTAACTTTGTGCATTCTAGTATACTTATCTAAATCTTCAAGATTTCTTATTTTTCATGTTTCAACTAATAGATGTAGGTTAACATAAAATGTCCACAAACAAAACATTGATCAATATATTTCTATATTGTGTACATGAGGTCAATACAAAAGCGCATATAAGATAACAATATATATTCTCAACCATCAAATAAATGCACATATAAACTTGTATTTTCAATAGTACAATCTAATCCATGTTTGTCAAATCACCTTGGGCGTAATCACCTTTCTCTATCTCATTAGACTTAGGTGAACTACCCCTTGCCAGGTCTATTATCGGGTTCATATTATTAGAGGTTTACATTATGTGATACTCATACGGGCCTTATGGTTTTCATGAAATAAATAAGCATACAACATTTATCATTCATCAAACTCTGAGAAACCTCGACAAACTTCAGAATTTGATAATCTGAGTATTCATAAGCGTAACCATGTACGTTATGTAGAGCCATACAATAAACTTCAAGTGTAATTTATGTAATCCAATCATCTAGTTTATTCAAACAAGAAAACATACATCCAAAATTATCAACATGTATGTATAAAACCCTAAAGTGTCACCATGTATTCACATTATTCAGACTAAACCTAAGTTAGGTTCGAATATAGGTTTAGGGTTGTCTCGGGTTTGGAACAAGAATAAGGATCACATACCCTAATTCCATCACATCATAACTCATTAGGATAATTACTCTAATCAAACATTAGGTGTTATCATAATTGAAATATTGAACCTATCATGTTCAAATGAACATTTAGATCATATTTGGTGGATCATGATCATTACAAGTATAAACATTGGTTTAATAACCCTAATTCCACATGTATGTGATAATTGGCCTAGAAATTCTAATTATTTGTCATCTATCGTCATTAGTCTTGGGTTCTCATTGTATTAAAAAAACATCAAGTATTATCATAAAATAAATATATATATTATTTTGAAAAATATATTAGTCAAATCTAGGGTTTTAGTGTACTAATAACATTTGATTCATATATCCCCCATACTTTTGGGACCACGATCATATTCATGATTTTAATTCATTTTATTCACGATCTAGATAGTTTTGTGGTAAGAACCATGTAATAGCGATATTATCAGACCTACCAATCAATTACTAGATTTATTGCAAGATAAACTTTATTTGACCAATTAGAGATTGCTAAATAATTAATTAACCTATTACCTACATGGCCATGTGGGGCCAAGTTTTTCCAATGGGATGGTTCCACATCAGCTCAGAGACCCATACGGCTGGGCCTAAGTTGGGCCAAAAGGATGAAAATATTCCTGTCTATGTGATCTGATAATTACCCACTCATGGGATCAGAGGTAAAGTCATTTCCTTGGTTCTTCTTCCCCCCTTGCATGCACATAACACCGCCATGGAGTCAAGCTCATAGTTTACTCTTAGATAGAGGCCTCGACAACCATGGGTTAGGCTTGCATCTCCTTTGCCTGGCTTTGTCGATCTCAACATGCTGCAGTGGAGGAACAATAATGTTCGAAGGTGGCAGGTAGTGTTGACTATATGAAGGTGTACTATGAAGGTCAAAGTTAGGGGTTTACCTCTTCTCGAGGCTAGTTGGTTCTTGCAGAAGGTTCTTGGGATCTTGAAGAGGTGTTCCCATCTATACAGAGCCCTGTGGTGGTGCAAAACACATCCTCTAATGACCTGCTTTAGGCAGCATGTGACACTGATCGGTCCCGATACTCCCGATCTCCATAACGCTCTGAGACCACCTAGAAGTCTTCGAGAGTTCTTCATGGTGCTCCTTGCCAAAATAATCGGCCAAAGATGCCACCTACGGCTTGAACAAGGTTGTCACCACCTAAGAGTATCATGGGCTAGGACTATGGATTCATGGGCACCTTGATAGGAATTGGGTGAAGAGATGTAGTCTCACTATCACACCACAACTCTACACTGCCATATATAGGATAAAGGGTTATAGGAGAGGCATCTAATTGATCACCCAAGATTCCAAACATATCTGTTATTTGAGTATGTCTTCTATTTTACAACATAATTCTAACAATAGGGTCGATTGAGTTTGAATTCCTTTCCTGAGATTTTTGGTATCATTATCCAGTGATAAAGAGGGTCAAAGAGGGTGAGGGAGATAAATTTTGGGGAATGGATCTTTGATTTCCACATAGAGTCTATTGTTTGGGTGGTGATGATAATCTCTCCTCTTCTGGGACCTCCCACCGACCTAAGAGTTTGAGTCCAAAGGGACTCTATCTCTCTTTTCTTTTAGTTCTTTTCTCAAATAAAAACATGCTAATTTATTTTAATTATCCAGGACATACGATAGATCTAATTTATCTAAAACTTTGGGATGATCTCTATATAGTTATTATTTAGGCCAAGGAAACTCAACATGTCAGGGAAAGTTTGTTTGACCTTAGAAACTTAGCCTTTAAGTAATAACTAGATAATTACCTAATTAATAATCTAGGCTGACAACTATCTTAGAATCTTTTAGAATTCCTCCCATTCCATTTATATATCAACTAAAAATATTCTTCAAATTTAACATGATCTCAAAAAACTTCAATTATCATTTAGGTCTTGGGGACCCATATGTAAATCCCAAATGTCCAAATTTGGGCTTGTATCGGGTCCTAAGGCCCATGAATCACATCCTAGGAAATCAAAAGGGTTTATGAACTTTATGATATTAATAATTATGAAGTTAAAACTTGATATGCCTTAATATCTCTATGGAGTCCCAAATAGACATATTTATCACTATGAGTCTATTTACTTAAATTGATGAGTTCATTTTAAGTCTTAGAATAAAATTAATATGCCAAATCATAATATCTCATGTATTTATCAACTTACACTTCCACATGAAATTATTGGGTTGTATTTGAAAGTATAAATTTTGAGGATCTTATAGTGTGTGTATGTATGCACACACAAAACACACACACACACACACACACATATATATATATATATATATAAGTATATATATAAATATATATAAGTATATATATATGTATATATATATCTATATATATATATATATATATATATATATATATATATAATACTAGAAGATTATCTCCCCCTCCTCCTTACACTTGGCGGAGGACGGATGCCTGGGAGGGTGGTAAATTCAAGGCATCAACTGTATATGTTGGGTTTTGCTGGAGGCAGAGAAGCAGCGGAAAAAATTTTTTTCTCCCAAAACCCAGAACAAAAGGAATTGCGTCACCGTCTATACAATAGGAAAGATGGTTTGTGAATTCATACCTTGTCCCAAGGCTTGCTCGGTGACAGTACCTCGCGCCTTGCGCGGTCTTCACCTCCGGTCTTGGACAGTGTCTGTGCAGCTCCTGGTCGCACCGGGTCTGAAGACTCCTGGTCTCACCGGGACTGTCGGGATTGACAGTTGTCCTCCGAGCGACAGAGGTCTCCCGCCTCTACAGTTGTCCACACAGACTGCCTGGAACTCCAATCTCCTTGCCCCACAAGGAATCGGAAGGAGTCACACCCTCCTATTGGCGTACTAGTCGCCAACACACTCTTCTACCACCACTGGCTTTCTATAGTTGTCCTTCCCTTGCTGTGCCTCCCTTATCGGGTAGCACTTGCTCGGGCTCTCTCGGTTACCAAAACCAAAGAGAACAACAACTTTATAGAACAACTGGTTTGCACTGAGTTGTACTCTAAGAAGCCCCCAATACCCCTATATATAGGAGGGTCATGGGACAGGGTTCTCTATCCCGGGCAATGTGGGACTAAAGCAGGAGTAGAAGGGTTCGAGATTTTTCACAAAAACAACCAACTGCGCAACCTGAACCGATCGTTTCACAACTGAAATGGTCGGTTGGGGATCTGAGCCGATCAGTTGAGACCTCAACCGATCGGTTGGGACCCATGAACCGGTCAGTTCACTTCTGAACTGGTCGGTTCATGGTCCTGATCAGTTCCCGATTGACTTTCCTTATTTTGTTTCTAATTGCTATCAAATACCAATCCTTGTTCCAATCAAATTGGGCAAGTGAAACGAAAAAAAATTTCTCACCAATCCTACTTTCCCAACTTGCTCGGTTGCATCAGTTGAACCGATCATTTCAACACTTTAAGCAATCATTTCACCCTGTCCTGAGCCGATCGGTTCATCACATGAGCCGATCGGTTCACCAAGCTGAGCCGATCGGTTCATCACATGAGCCGATCGGTTGGGAGTGCAAATTGTGCAGAATCAGTCAATTGCAGTTTCAATCAATTCAATACTCTAATCAACCAGTCCAACACCTTGAACACTATGATATTGAGCTATCAATTGATTGAGTGTTTAATTGAACTACTAAACTCCTTTAGTAATCAATCTAAACATTGTTTGTGGACAAACTCCTATTCTAGGTCAAATCCTATGTGTGTGACCATGCAGTGAAAGTCCAGAATACTTATGACTTCACAAGAAAAGAGCGGTGCCTAGTGACACATCAGTGCTACCCAAGTGAAATAGAAATTTGGAGAACAACTTTCAATCCTACAATCCGTGAATGGTGTTACAGTAAATGTATAATTCCTTTGTCACTGATATCCTGAATGAACTCGAGGTGTGGAACAATCATCCTGTCAACATTCATTCATTTCCTTGATCTCAGAGCAGACTGGGTGAGATGTGTGTGACATCGATATCACATATTGATTCATACGTGCATGCGCATGCCTTTCTCAATTCTACTCATCAAGTGGCCAAGGACATCAAACTCCCCCAGGAGGGCCAAATCCCATATCTATCACTCACCCCTCAAAAGCCCCATGTGTCAAAGCCACCCAATCATCACATTTATAACAACCCATGTTTCAGGACTGCGTTTGATGATGTCAAAGTGTAACCAACGACATGTATTGAGTGTAGTGATTTAAGGTCTAAGAATCACACTCACCACCATCACTGTAAGAGCTGACTGTGACTACCAAGTCATGGTTCCATGTGTCACTCTCACGGTGGGTCTGTCCGGTACCTTGTTCTCTAACAAGTACCTATGTGCTTGGTTTGATATCACTATATCATGACTGATGAGATTCTGTCATCAACCAACACACAATCTAGTCTTCCGGGTTATTGATGTCTATGGTTATTTCCACAATAACAACCGACTAGGGACTAAACAAGAATGTATACTCTTAACATCCGTATGATCTCATCGTTTAGGTCCTTAACCTAAAAGCATACGTCATTGAGTAAAATCATTCTTTAGACATCTATCATGTTACACCATCATCTCAGAAGTAGTTTAAATATATAGATAAGAAATTGCCTTTATTATTATTCAAATCATTTACAAAGTATCCCATTACAATCATCATATGACTTTCTCTATGGGCATACATACCAACAGTATATACATATAATCTATTCAAAGGTATTAGAGAGGACCGAAAATTTATATTATAAAACTAATTGTTGGAAGATGGAAAATGACATAAGTGTATTGTGTCTCCAGTAAACTCGAGTGCATTCTAAAATGAATATATACACACACACACACACACACATATATATATATATATATATATATACATACATATATGTATATATATACACACATATATATATACAAATATATAAATATATAAATGTATATAATCTAAAAATACAAAATATAATAATGACATGAAGATGGTATGCATACGTGCAACTGCGACACCCATCCTTTCTAAATAGCAAAGTTGATCCACCAAAACACTACATCCATAGACTTAGAGTTTCATAAGACTACCAAACATAACTTTTTGGACCCTCTTGAGGATATCCACATCCTCTAATGCTAAGATATATACATATACTTATATATATATATATATATATATATATATATATATATATATATATATATATATATATATATATATATATATATATATATATATATATATATATATATATATATATATATATATATATATATATGGCTGTTTATTTAATACCCGCGCGGGTAGCCTGGATTTCGCTACCCGACAGCCAAAAAAGTAATTTTTCTTACTAGAAAAGTAATTATACTATTAGAAAGTAACTATGTTGATCAAAAAATAACTATACGACTACAAAAGTAATCCCGTACAAAATACACATCAAATCTATATGTAACCGTGTTTTAAAATTTGCTGTTACAAACGTAAATATCTATGCTTGAAACTCAACAGTTTGCAAGGTAAAGTAACCCTCTACATGTCAAAAGTAACCAACTTGAAAAAAGTAATCGAAATGGGGGGTGGGTAGCTACCCAAGCGGGTATTAAAGATGGGCCATATATATATATATATATATATATATATATATATATATATATATATATATATATATATATATATATATATATATATATATATATATATATATATATATATATATATATATATATATATATATATATATATATATATATATATATATATAGGGCCCATATTTATTGCCCGCGCGGGTAGCTACCCGCCCACCCTTCCGAACACTTTTTTTCAATTTTTTTTTTTGCAATTGTAGAGGACTATTTTGTCTAGCTCTCCAAAAAATTTAGCCAAAAATAATATCATTTGCCCCTCCAAAATAAAAAAACTCGTCCTTATATATCTGCTGTATATTTTGTACAGAGTTACTTTTTTGGCCAGCAGAGTTACTTTTTTGACACCATAGTTACTTTTTTTACAACAGAGTTACTTTCTTAGCTAGGAGAGTTACTTTTTTGGTTGCAGGGTAGCGAAAATCCATGCTACCCGCGCGGGCAATGAATGAACACCCATATATATATATATATATATATATATATATATATATATATATATATATATATATATATACCACCAACATACACTCATACATACATACATATAATGAGGTGTGGTTCAAGTGGTCCAACATGACAACCCCTGAAAAAGGGACCCATGTTCGAACCCCAACAACCACCTTAATGTACCACCCTCCTGGGCGTTCAACTTCTTAACCCCATTCATACATACATACAAACATACAAGTGCTCCTAGGGTTTTCTTTATTTCTTTGGTGAAAATGACACATTGTGGAACACTTCCACGCATAGGGAGAGGAGAGGCTTATTCCCTCTTCATGATGTATTAGATTGAAGATGTATAAGACAATGGAAAGGAAAACTTGGATCCAAGTAGTATTTGAAGAGGATACCTTCAAAGATAAACCCTATGCCCTGACATAGATTATTCAAGGTAAAATGTTCATGACCATTTATGGTAAGACATACACAAAAATAGAGAAATCAAGGGAAAACATGTTAATCATATATGTTATTATCAAGCGTTCCCACTACTATCATGTTGTTTTATAGATGGAAATAGTAAAGAGACTTTGATCTTATTTCCATACTTAAGAAGTTCTTCCTTATACTTCTAAACAATGACGATGATATGAAAATTGTTATAAGCATGGTCCCACAATAGTTTAATCATAGGAAGTCAAAGACTTAAGGGTAGGTGATGATCTTTTTAGGGATATATTTAGTACACTGCCTGTTTGGAAACTATACCCTACATGGGTAGGATCTGGTCTCAACATGTAGTAGGTATTGTTGCTAGTGGAGTGGGTAAACTACTGAAAGTAGATCTCAGATCCTTAAGGCATAACTCGCTAGGTGACACAAGAGCTCTAGTTAAGATTGAGGTATTAGAGGATCATGAAAAGAACAAAAACAAGAACTTCCAAATGGTATTGTTGAATATGGAGAGACTCAACTTTTCTAAACAAAAATAATAAGAACATGCAATTGGTTACGTTGAAGATTTGAAAAGGAAGATTAACAAGAACATGAACCAAGAAAAGAGCATGGAGCCTGAGTGAAATTTCTTCTACTGACTATGCCTGAATGAACATGTCATAGAAAACCCAATCCTTTGGTAGGGTCAATTAATGACCATCTTCATGACCATTGTCCGTGGTTCTAGGAATCAACAAAATAAGAGGGAGGTAAGGAACTCATGAAGTCAATAAATCTTTTGATTGCTATTCTTTTAGAAATAAAAACCAAAGATTACCATAGTAAATCCAATGAAAAGATCTTTTGTAGGGGTGGATGTTCTTTGCAAATTATCTAGACTCTAATGGTAGGTGATGAGTGTATTTATACCCATTTTTACATACTATTTTACTCTCTTTTTAGGGGGTGTTGTGTTTCTATTTCCCAGTTTTAGCTTTATATTCAATCAATTGCAATTACCTTTCCGTTTCCAGACTTTAATGCATTTATACATATAATTTATGCAGAACCAGCCAAAATTGTATGACAATGCCCAGATGGACAATCAAGCCCTCACAATGCTATGCCTCAAGGGAAGGAAGGCCCAAAAGATTTCCATTCAATCACCTTCCAACCACCTAGTCATGTGATCGGCTCTGGCATTTGCCTAACGCGAGCCACTCTCTACTCAGACTCTTCTAGATTCTTATGTCCGGAATCGTGCTCCCAACAACTTGTCCATTCCGATTCACTACATGTTGGTCCACTAGAGAACCGGACACATTGTCCAAATTGAGTAACCTACGTGAGTCACATGTTGGACCGAGTACGGGCCATGCAATCAGATGCCTTCACCCACAAGCATTCAGTTTTAGGATTTTAGAGGAGAGGAATGCATCTATAAAAGAGAACCCTTATCATCCATTCAAAGGGGTATCTAATTGGTGACTAGATGCCACATTGTGAAGAACAAACCCTAGTAAGGAGCGAGGAGGCGACGTCTGTAGTAGAGTGATTGGTCTTTCTACATCAGGCATCATGGCCTTCTCCATCGTTCCTACTATCTTTCTGTTGTTGTACCTAACCATGAGTGAGTAGACGTTTGTGCTGGGGCATGGGGACTAGCCCCAATTGCTCATACTTTATCTTAGGTTGTATCAAAACTTGACAATATAGTTTCTAAAAGAAGTATCATTCTGTTCAATTATTTGCCTTTCAAATTGACAACTTTCTTTGCATATATGTTCTAATCATGGATACACAGGTTGTTGTAAAAGTGAGTAGAACACCATTATGATCTTATTGTCTCCGGGTGATGTCAACAAGGGAAAGTGAGGTGATTGGACTTCAATATGATACATACTAAGGATGGTAAATCCTAAGTAAGGGAGTTCAGTTAGAATAAACAAGAAACTTGGGTGCCAAAGATGGTTGATTCTAAGGAAGTTCAAGCCAAGTGATGACCTATATCCCATGAGGGTGCAACAACCAAGCCTCAATTTAGTAACGATTATCGAAGAGTTAGATGTTGTTGGGATAATTATGCAAGCCCAAGTATCAAAACCTCATGCCTTGGTTCTCTTTATTATCTTCTATTTACTTCCTTAATCTATGCTGCTTTTGGCAACAATGTAATTTAACCAATATTACAATTACTTGGTGATAGATATTACTCTTAATACTTCTGATTCTTTGTAACTACTTAAAAAGGTTGTCCTTTGGGTTCGACCCTAAAGCATACAACAATAAGGCTTCCTCTCATGTGGAGTGGGGAATTAGTGCACTTCTTTTGGTTAAACCTAGAAGTTATTCTTTTAGGGTTTTCTTAGTGGGACATTTGGAGCCCCATCAAAAATTGGTGCAGTTGCTGGGGATGATGGTAGTTGAATGTTTTCAAAAATATCAGCATAATTAATATTTTTCTTGTTTATTTTTCTTAATAATATTGAAAATCTTCTAAAATTAGACGCACCACTCACAATCATTCATCCTCTTTTTAGGTACTCCTAGCATATGTGAAGATCCAAAAGTCCTGGTTCGAGATTCTCTTTGATCCTGAAATCGAGAAAACCCTCAAGAAAATTTGCAAGGAGAAGAACATGGCGAAGGTAGTGGCTGTAGAAGCATCTATCCAAGCACGCATCGATGCAATTTTTGCGGTCGAGCGAGAATTACTCGCCACAGAAGCTATAGAATAGGAGGAAGCTGAGTTCAAAACTAGCCTATAAGCCACCCAAGCCACAAAACACGCAAAAGAATCACATGATTTCTCCATCCCTAAGGGCACCAAATTAACTCATCCATTCCAATCTCTAGGGGACCCCATCGAGATCAGAGCCAAATGGGTCAGCCTATTGCAAAACTTCACCTTTACAGGAAGGATAGGAGGTGATTGTCAGGAGCATCTTCTTAAATTTGTCAACCTTTGCTCAATGATGAAGCCAACCAGATCCACTGAAAACTCCATGCAACTACAACTTTTTAAATATTCCCTAATAGATAAAGCTGGAGCATGATATAGTGCTTTTCTAGGGGACCCAATCACTACGTGGAAAGTCGTATAAAACAAGTTCTTAGAGAAATTTTGTCCTCCTTTGATGACATACTCGATTCAAGGATAGATCAAATGATTGAATTAAGTGCCTGAGGAATCCCTGTATGAAGCATAGGAGCAATTCAATAAACTCCTATACAAGCGCCCACATCATCACATCCCCAAGAACCAGATCATTGATGTTACGACCCCATCTGAGCTTAATTTGTAAACTAGAGTTTACCTAGACAATTGCAAAGATTAATTGGAATAATCATTCTTGAAATATAATTAATGACGATAACACAATTAGGATGTTTTAATTATGATAATAAGTCTAAATGTTCTTTTGTCTTGTAATTAGGGTTTGAGAAACATAAACCCTAATCGGCCAATATAGGGTTTTGATGATACATGAATACAGAATTTGATAAGTAGAATGTTTCACTAAATGATTTTTAGTATTTTATGGGTAACTCTGATTTACTTCAAATTTGGATATGATTTGGATATATAAAATGTGAACAACATTGGAAAATATCAGAATTTTTGAAGAATGCTCTGACCTGTTTATCGGCCGAGTTTCAAACTCGACCGATCACATTTCCAGAATTCTACAGCAGTGTGGTAATTGAATTTTATCTTTTTATTGGTATATCCAATTGATCTCAAATTTTAACTGTGCTTGAAAAACACAGTTTTAGACACTCTGTTAAATTGGCATAATTTTTGGATGACTTTTGAATCCCTACAGTAAGGGTGTCGGTCGAGTTTGTGCAGGACAAACTCGGCCGAATATTTTGCAGACTGCAATATAGCAGTGCACTGTTATATTTTTAATTATTTATTGGTAACTCCAAATGATCTCAAATTTTAAATGATGCTTTATAGATCAATTATAAACAACTTGCTAAATTTCCATAATTTTTGGAGAATGTTTGATCTCTGAAATAAACGCATTACAGTAACTTTTGTATAACTGAATATTCAGCCTATATAATTAAAGTTAAGTGTTGGGTCAATATGCAATTGACCCAAGCAGCTCAATTGACTTATATGAGCAACCACACACACACACAGCTCTCATTATTCGTCATTCACTCTAGAGAAACGAAAACCTAGAGAGAGAGGGAGAGTTAGGGCTTGAGTGGAGAAAGTGGGGGAATTGCTGAATTAGGGTTTTGCGATTCCAGGAAGGGTGAAATCAAGTAAGTTTGGATTCTTTGCATAGACTTTTATGGTGGATCTTCTCTCTCATTTCAAGATTCCGTCCATGCTCTGATTTGATCCAAGGTGATGTCGAAATTCCCTCTTTTCTCACCCTTTCTTCATAATCCCTCATTTTCAAGGTTCCCGAGTTGAATGGAAGAAGAATTGGGAGATTTGCTAGGGATTTGATAGGAATTCGAGATTCCCTGAGTTGAGCTGCAGTTGTGAGGTGTTTTCACACCTTAGGGTGAGTGGGTTCTTCCTTCAAACATTCTAATGCACGAATTTGATTATAACATCCAAATCCCTAAATGCTTAGCATGTGAATTCTAAATCCTGAAATGTCCGTTTGATTTAAGTTATTGTAAATTGATATGATACAGATTCCTTCTCTGTTTGAACGACTTTTTGATGGTAGATTCATATCAGATACGTATACAATACTTCCTAGTGAGGATGCTCTTAGATTTATATCAAATGATGTAATTAGGGTTTGACCTAATTGAGATATCGCTAGAGTTTCAACCTTATTGAAAAGGACTAGTAATCCTATAAGTGGTTAGGATGTACCACATGGGTTATCTTAATTGAATTTTATTCTTGATACATGATATCTCAGTGAATGGTATGGAAACCCTAAGTTTAGTTAAATTTCCATGGTTTCATGTCTATATTGATTGCATATGATTTGTTGGAAACAATCTTTATCTAGTGAATGCTTATATCCTATGAAATTCTTATGAGAGACATGCGACAAGTGAATGAGGTAAATGAAAAGGTGAATGAGGCAAATGCAACCCTAAGAGTAGGGTGTTGGCATGTGATGAATGAATAAGGCAAATGAAACCCTAAGGATAGGGTGTTCAATGAATCATGCTATGGTAATATGAAAGGTCTCGATATGAGATGTGGTGATGCTTAATTGTTGAATTGTATGTTTCTAGTGCATTTAACTTTATATGCTTGTTCTCTCTGAAATGATATTTACATACTGCAGGGCTTCTTATATTTCAATACATATCTCGTAAATTTTAGGTGATGAGATATGACATGCTCTAGAAAGGGATGTTACTGAGACATGGTATATGTTGAATACATGAGTTATGATAGTTATATGTTAATTAATTAATAGACCTAGGTGCCCTAACACCGTAGAACCCCTAAATGAAGGTCTGTTTCTTAGGGGTGAAACTCGTGTCCAACATCAACCGGTTGAGTAATTCTGGTGGCACGAGGATGGAAAGAGAGGCAGTGTCTAACAACAATCGTGCGTGTGTCACGATGGCACTGGGGAAAAAGAAAACACGGTTATCTAACACCATTCGTGCGTGTGTCACGAAGGTAACCCTGTGACCCTCCGCCGGTGTACTTAGGTTAAAGGAGGAGTCGGGTGCACTCAGAGTAGTGCTTTGAGACCGTAGAGCCTATGTTTCTGGCCGGAGAGCCAGGGGTCCTGTAGCAGAGCAGGGCTGGCGTCAGACTTAGCATTTCCCGGGTGTGTCACTAAGTCTTGTACGGTGGGGCCGTAGCATGAATTTGTTACAGATCTTTATATGCAGAGTACACTGCATATGATTAGGGCATAATATAAAATACGATCATATAGGTTCGCAGAGTTCTTTATAAATGAAAGAGTTAAGGAAGACTAGAGCATAGTCTTCTAGTAGTTATTCTTTGGATGCAATATTTACATTTTTTGTTACTTCAATTATATTGTTTTAGAACTGCTCAGTGTAGTATTTATTGTTGTTAAATTTCATATCGTTTACTTAAATTATATCTGTAATCACATTAGTGCATTAGTCTGTTTCCTTGAAGTACTCATTCACTGAGCGAGTAGGCTCACCCCTCTACTCAAACATTTTAGGGTTAACCGCGTGGACATGAAGATGGTCAGAGCATCAGTGTAGATCTGCCACAGGAGTCAAGTATGAGATTAGTTGAGTCAGTCGGTCCTTGCCACTCTAGGTCCTCAGTAAGAGTTTAAGAGAGAGAGAGTTGTAATTACGATGTGTAATATTGTTCCTCTTTGATATGTATGCTAATTACAAGTTTCATGTGCATAATGTGTGAGAGACATCATGAATGTTTATACATGTATCTTTACTATTAAAGTTTGATTAGTTAAGGAAATGTTCAGATTCCCTTGTTAAGATGTTTTATGTGGTTCAATGCGAAGAAACAAGAGTTTTTAAGAAAAGAAAAAGTTAAGGGTGTTCTTTGTGTTACATATAAATCCTATCTTATGCCCTAATCTCATGATTTGAGGAAATTGTGATATCAGGGTGTAACAGCTTGGTATCAGAGCTTAGGGTGAGTTGTCAAGGACCATTAAGTTAGTAAGTTAGCATCATAAGTGTGGCAGATAGGAGATGTTTGATGTTAGCTTTGGGGATTTGAGTATTTGGATATCCTGGCCCGATATCTGAGTACTTGGATCAGCCAGTATAAGCTACTCTGTCTATTCTTTCACGTATACCCTGGCCAGGTATACAGTGGAAGAATGGGCTAGAGAGGAACCCTAGAAATGTTAGGGTTAGAAAACGAGAAAAGAAACAAGAATTAAGAGCATAAATGTAAAAAGGAGATAGAACTTACATTTCATAATGTTGTTTTTGTTGGAAATGTACAGAAATGCTCTTATATGTTTGAATTGAAATATTCAATACTTTGAAATATGGGTCTTTAATATTTGTTGCACACTATGCAGTTGTTACATTTATCGATTTCATTCTTTGTAACATGTAGATTAGAAATCATCTTGAAATGAGCTTTTGTTTCTATGGTTTTGCCCGCTGATTCGAGTGAAATTGACATCAGCAGGTCTGTTTAGGTTTTCAGTCTGTACACGATTCGGCCGAGTTGTATGTGGTTTGGCCGAGTTTCTTTAATAGGCAATCGAACAACAAACTGATCGGCCGAGTTGTATGTAATTCGGCCGAGTTTCCTTTTTCAGAAAATCAAACGGCAAGTTGATCGGCCAAGTTTCAAGCGGATCGGCCGAGTTGTGAAGCAATCGGCCGAGTTTCTGACCAATCGGCCGAGTTTCTGAGCTGTGAGTGGCAGTTAAGAAGGAATGTAATCCTTTGTAGTTCTTGGCTTCAGGACTTCAGGTTTGGCCTGGTCCGGTTGGCAGGATGCGTTACTAGGATCTAATGAATCCTATCTATAACATAATAAGAATATAATTGGAATAATTAGACCCACCTCAGAGTAAGAATGTACATACAGTAAGATGTTGAAACAGATGGGCAAGATCAGAACAACTAAAAATTAGTTGAAACTGATATCTGAGGTTCAATTTTGGGGCCTCATATGTGAAACCCTTAATTGGGAATAATAGAACATGATATGAAGTTCATAATCAGTTTATTGATCAATATTATATGAACTATACATATGAAATATAGAAAAGATATGTGAAATGTATGTATGTATGGTTCAAGATAACAAGAATCAATCATGAAGAATGAATCATATAATAGCGTATAATGCTTTTATGAACTCTAAAGAAAAGGCTAAGTCGAAGAATAGAGTGAGCTTTCAATAGGTCCATAAAAGTAAAAAAAGGATCATATGAACATGTAATTCATAAGACTAGAACAATAAACTAGTTGCTAAGCAAAGAACATAGGTGTAGTTTAATGAATGAATAAGTCATATAAAGGTGGACTGTATTCAGAAGAGAAAAACTTGATTGAAAGAGAAACTATGTTTGACCCATGCATGATCCACTTGATGTAAAAATGAAGAATATGTAATGTATTCAACATGAGTAAAAACTAATAGAAGGACTATTAATTTAGAATGTTAACTTCACAATAGTATAAAGATAAAGGTGGAAATATGTGCAACATGGTGTACATGACCATACATATGAATAAGCAACATGGTCATAAGAGAAAAATTTAGAATTTAAGATGACTGATTAAAGAATAGTATATAGTAAGAGGACTATGAAACGTAAGAAAGGGTTTGAAATATGATGGAGAAGTTATAAAATAAAGAGGTTGTGAGATTCAAGCAAGTGCTAATTAATCAAATATCTCTATTGATAACTAAGTAAATCTACATACGAGAATGTATTAAGGGAATGTTTGAATACAAGTATTCCAAGTCTTAAAATCATCTTCTCTTTCATATATTCCTTAATAAGAGCAAGGTGGGAATGAAATGATAAGAGAAAATGAATCATATATGGTGCATAACTACCTTGGTGGGGTCATCGATCTAGTGAATGTAATAGTGACATACAGTATGATGAAGTGCGATAAGAAATAAATTCTTGTGTGATAGAAAGAATGATGAATAATCTATTCCTATCTTAAATGCTTCAATGTTAATGATGTTTATTGTATGTAATCATATGAAAAGGATAGGTAGCAAAAAGTAAAGAAGTAATGAATGAGCAGAGAGATATGGGAAAACACTAGCTTTGTGTAATATGTGAATTTGTTTTTACATGTATGAATTGTTGAAGGCATATTAAGGTATGAAAGTTGGTTCTACATATGATTTCAGTGTATTTGTGCAAGCTATAGGTTAAATTAAAGGCATATGATAGTTGTAGTAATTCATACCTGATATGCATCTTACTATTGTGTATTTGTGATATGGTGATACGGTTTGGATGATGTCAGAACACATGAAGGGATATCCTGAATAAGGTAGTTATACCTATTCACTCATATTAATAGAAAGGGATGATAATCAGATTTTCTGGACAAGTAACCCTAATGAGGTGTAGCTTGTTATACCTAGCTCTAATATAACTGAGTAATGGTAATTGAATATGATTAATGCTTGAATGACTGATACAATTGTGGATTACCTTATTACTGTTGTTGAAACCCTAAAATGATATAATGCGATGGTTACACTTTGAATTGTGTGTGGGCCCATAACCCACAGGTCCCAGGATCGAAACAGGATAGTATGGAATGAGGTGGTAATGCTTCACCTCATGCATCCATGACCCAATGGGGATGCCAAGAGTAGTATTGTGCAATTGATTGTTGAATCTAGTCTTTTAATTCAAGACTGTTTTGCTATTTGAATAGCACTTGATTAAAGTTTAAAACAGTATGGTGAACTTGCTTTTATCACTTAAAGGTGATACAGAACAATAGAACTCTCTGAGCAGCATAAGTTGAGATAGTTGTATCAGAGTATCAGAGTTGCGCAGCAAAAATGTGATGGTTTATCTTTGCATTCTATGTTTGACTGTGGCATAAAGAAGTTGCTTGATATCATTGAGAACTATTTGAAATATGTTGTGATTTAGTAAAGAATTAAAAGATCTAATGTTGAAAACTACATTCAGGTATGAAATACAAGAATATAATGGCATGGAAAGATTTAGAAGCTTAAAATAACCTTGAATGTATCTTTCTTGTAGGTTTATGTTTCGAGGACGAAACATTCTAAGGGGGGGAGAGTTGTTACGACCCCATCTGAGCTTAATTGGTAAACTAGGGTTTACCTAGACAATTGCAAAGATTAATTGGAATAATCATTCTTGAAATCTAATTAATGACGATAACACAATTAGGATGTTTTAATTATGATAAGAAGTCTAAATGTTCTTTTGTCTTGTAATTAGGGTTTGAGAAACATAAACCCTAATCGGCCAATATAGGGTTTTGATGATACATGAATACAGAATTTGATAAGTAGAATGTTTCACTAAATGATTTTTAGTATTTTATGAGTAACTCTGATTTACTTCAAATTTGGATAGGATTTGGATATATAAAATGTGAACAACATTGGAAAATATCAGAATTTTTGAAGAATGCTCTGACCTGTTTATCGGCCGAGTTTCAAACTCGACCGATCACATTTCCAGAATTCTACAGCAGTGTGGTAATTGAATTTTATCTTTTTATTGGTATATCCAATTGATCTCAAATTTTAACTGTGCTTGAAAAACACAGTTTTAGACACTCTGTTAAATTGGAATAATTTTTGGATGACTTTTTAATCCCTACAGTAAGGGTGTCGGTCGAGTTTGTGCAGGACAAACTCGGCCGAATATTTTGCAGACTGCAATATAGCAGTGCACTGTTCTATTTTTAATTATTTATTGGTAACTGAAAATGATCTCAAATTTTAACTGATGCTTTATAGATCAATTATAAACAACTTGCTAAATTCCTATAATTTTTGGAGAATGTTTGATCTCTGAAATAAACGAATTACAGTAACTTTTGTATAACTTAATATTCAGCCTATATAATTAAAGTTAAGTGTTGGGTCAATATGCAATTGACCCAAGAAGCTCAATTGACTTATATGAGAAACCACACACACACACAGCTCTCATTATTCGTCATTCACTCCAGAGAAATGAAAACCTAGAGAGAGAGGGAGAGTTAGGGCTTGAGTGGAGAAAGTGGGGGAATTGCTGAATTAGGGTTTTGCGATTCCAGGAAGGGTGAAATCAAGTAAGTTTGGATTCTTTGCATAGAATTTTATGGTGGATCTTCTCTCTCATGTCAAGATTCCGTCCACGCTCTGATTTGATCCAAGGTGATGTCGAAATTCCCTCTTTTCTCACCCTTTCTTCATAATCCCTCATTTTCAAGGTTCTCGAGTTGAATGGAAGAAGAATTGGGAGATTTGCTAGGGATTTGATAGGAATTCGAGATTCCCTGAGTTGAGCTGCAGTTGTGAGGTGTTTTCACACCTTAGGGTGAGTGGGTTCTTCCTTCAAACATTCTAATGCACGAATTTGATTATAACATCCAAATCCCTAAATGCTTAGCATGTGAATTCTAAATCCTGAAATGTCCGTTTGATTTAAGTTATTGTAAATTGATATGATACGGATTCCTTCTCTGTTTGAACGACTTTTTGATGGTAGATTCATATTAGATACGTATACAACACTTCCTAGTGAGGATGCTCTTAGATTTATATCAAATGATGTAATTAGGGTTTGACCTAATTGAGATATCGCTAGAGTTTCAACCTTATTGAAAAGGACTAGTAATCCTATAAGTGGTTAGGATGTACCACATGGGTTATCTTAATTGAATTTTATTCTTGATACATGATATCTCAGTGAATGGTATGGAAACCCTAAGTTTAGTTAAATTTCCATGGTTTCATGTCTATATTGATTGCATATGATTTGTTGGAAACAATCTTTATCTAGTGAATGCTTATATCCTATGAAATTCTTATGAGAGACATGCGACAAGTGAATGAGGTAAATGAAAAGGTGAATGAGGCAAATGCAACCCTAGGAGTAGGGTGTTGGCATGTGATGAATGAATAAGGCAAATGAAACCCTAAGGATAGGGTGTTCAATGAATCATGCTATGGTAATATGAAAGGTCTCGATATGAGATGTGGTGATGCTTAATTGTTGAATTGTATGTTTCTAGTGCATTTAACTTTATATGCTTGTTCTCTCTGAAATGATATTTACATACTGCAGGGCTTCTTATATTTCAATACATATCTCGTAAATTGCAGGTGATGAGATATGACATGCTCTAGAAAGGGATGTTACTGAGACATGGTATATGTTGAATACATGAGTTATGATAGTTATATGTTAATTAATTAATAGACCTAGGTGCCCTAACACCGTAGAACCCCTAAATGAAGGTCTGTTTCTTAGGGGTGAAACTCGTGTCCAACATCAACCGGTTGAGTAATTCTGGTGGCACGAGGATGGAAAGAGAGACAGTGTCTAACAACAATCGTGCGTGTGTCACGATGGCACTGGGGAAAAAGAAAACACGGTTATCTAACACCATTCGTGCGTGTGTCACGAAGGTAACCCTGTGACCCTCCGCCGGTGTACTCAGGTTAAAGGAGGAGTCGGGTGCACTCAGAGTAGTGCTTTGAGGCCGTAGAGCCTATGTTTCTGGCCGGAGAGCCAGGGGTCCTGTAGCAGAGCAGGGCTGGCGTCAGACTTAGCATTTCCCGGGTGTGTCGCTAAGTCTTGTACGGTGGGGCCGTAGCATGAATTTGTTACGGATATTTATATGCAGAGTACACTGCATATGATTAGGGCATAATATAAAATACGATCATATAGGTTCGCAGAGTTCTTTATAAATGAAAGAGTTAAGGAAGACTAGAGCATAGTCTTCTAGTAGTTATTCTTTGGATGCAATATTTACATTCTTTGTTACTTCAATTATATTGTTTTAGAACTGCTGAGTGTAGTATTTATTGTTGTTAAATTTCATATCGTTTACTGAAATTATATCTGTAATCACATTAGTGCATTAGTCTGTTTCCTTGAAGTACTCATTCACTGAGCGAGTAGGCTCACCCCTCTACTCAAACATTTTAGGGTTAACCGCGTGGACGTGAAGATGGTCAGAGCATCAGTGTAGATCTGCCACAGGAGTCAAGTATGAGATTAGTTGAGTCAGTCGGTCCTTGCCACTCTAGGTCCTTAGTAAGAGTTTAAGAGAGAGAGTTGTAATTACGATGTGTAATATTGTTCCTCTTTGATATGTATGCTAATTACAAGTTTCATGTGCATAATGTGTGAGAGACATCATGACTGTTTATACATGTATCTTTACTATTAAAGTTTGATTAGTTAAGGAAATGTTCAGATTCCCTTGTTAAGATGTTTTATGTGGTTCAATGCGAAGAAACAAGAGTTTTTAAGAAAAGAAAAAGTTAAGGGTGTTCTTTGTGTTACATATAAATCCTATCTTATGCCCTAATCTCATTATTTGAGGAAATTGTGATATCGGGGTGTAACAGCTTGGTATCAGAGCTTAGGGTGAGTTGTCAAGGACCATTAAGTTAGTAAGTTAGCGTCATAAGTGTGGCAGATAGGAGATGTTTGATGTTAGCTTTGGGGATTTGAGTATTTGGATATCCTGGCCCGATATCTGAGTACTTGGATCAGCCAGTATAAGCTACTCTGTCTATTCTTTCACGTATACCCTGGCCAGGTATACAGTGGAAGAATGGGCTAGAGAGGAACCCTATAAATGTTAGGGTTAGAAAACGAGAAAAGAAACAAGAATTAAGAGCATAAATGTAAAAAGGAGATAGAACTTACATTTCATAATGTTGTTTTTGTTGGAAATGTACAGAAATGCTCTTATATGTTTGAATTGAAATATTCAATACTTTGAAATATGGGTCTTTAATATTTGTTGCACACTATGCAGTTGTTACATTTATCGATTTCATTCTTTGTAACATGTAGATTAGAAATCATCTTGAAATGAGCTTTTGTTTCTATGGTTTTGCCCGCTGATTCGAGTGAAATTGACATCAGCAGGTCTGTTTAGGTTTTCAGTCTGTACACGATTCGGCCGAGTTGTATGTGGTTCGGCCGAGTTTCTTTAATAGGCAATCGAACAACAAACTGATCGGCCGAGTTGTATGTAATTCGGCCGAGTTTCCTTTTTCAGAAAATCAAACGACAAGTTGATCGGCCGAGTTTCAAGCGGATCGGCCGAGTTGTGAAGCAATCGGCCGAGTTTCTGACCAATCGGCCGAGTTTCTGAGCTGTGAGTGGCAGTTCAGAAGGAATGTAATCCTTTGTAGTTCTTGGCTTCAGGACTTCAGGTTTGGCCTGGTCCGGTTGGCAGGATGCGTTACTAGGATCTAATGAATCCTATCTATAACATAATAAGAATATAATTGGAATAGTTAGACCCACCTCAGAGTAAGAATGTACATACAATAAGATGTTGAAATAGATGGGCAAGATCAGAACAACTAAGAATTAGTTGAAATTGATATCTGAGGTTCAATTTTGGGGCCTCATATGTGAAACCCTTAATTGGGAATAATAGAACATGATATGAAGTTCATAATCAGTTTATTGATCAATATTATATGAACTATACATATGAAATATAGAAAAGATATGTGAAATGTATGTATGTATGGTTCAAGATAACAAGAATCAATCATGAAGAATGAATCATATAATAGCGTATAATGCTTTTATGAACTCTAAAGCAAAGGCTAAGTCGAAGAATAGAGTGAGCTTTCAATAGGTCCATAAAAGTAAAAAAAGGATCGTATGAACATGTAATTCATAAGACTAGAACAATAAACTAGTTGCTAAGCAAAGAACATAGGTGTAGTTTAATGAATGAATAAGTCATATAAAGGTGGACTGTATTCAGAAGAGAAAAACTTGATTGAAAGAGAAACTATGTTTGACCCATGCATGATCCACTTGATGTAAAAATGAAGAATATGTAATGTATTCAACATGAGTAAAAACTAATAGAAGGACTATTAATTTAGAATGTTAACTTCACAATAGTATAAAGATAAAGGTGGAAATATGTGCAACATGGTATACATGACCATACATATGAATAAGCAACATGGTCATAAGAGAAAAATTTAGAATTTAAGATGACTGATTAAAGAATAGTATATAGTAAGAGGACTATGAAACGTAAGAAAGGGTTTGAAATATGATGGAGAAGTTATAAAATAAAGAGGTTGTGAGATTCAAGCAAGTGCTAATTAATCAAATATCTCTATTGATAACTAAGTAAATCTACATACGAGAATGTATTAAGGGAATGTTTGAATACAAGTATTCCAAGTCTTAAAATCATCTTCTCTTTCATATATTCCTTAATAAGAGCAAGGTGGGAATGAAATGATAAGAGAAAATGAATCATATATGGTGCATAACTACCTTGGTGGGGTCATCTAGTGAATGTAATAGTGACATACAGTATGATGAAGTGCGATAAGAAATAAATTCTTGTGTGATAGAAAGAATGATGAATAATCTATTCCTATCTTAAATGCTTCAATGTTAATGATGTTTATTGTATGTAATCATATGAAAAGGATAGGTAGCAAAAAGTAAAGAAGTAATGAATGAGCAGAGAGATATGGGAAAACACTAGCTTTGTGTAATATGTGAATTTGTTTTTACATGTATGAATTGTTGAAGGCATATTAAGGTATGAAAGTTGGTTCTACATATGATTTCAGTGTATTTGTGCAAGCTATAGGTTAAATTAAAGGCGTATGATAGTTGTAGTAATTCATACCTGATATGCATCTTACTATTGTGTATTTGTGATATGGTGATACGGTTTGGATGATGTCAGAACACATGAAGGGATATCCTGAATAAGGTAGTTATACCTATTCACTCATATTAATAGAAAGGGATGATAATCAGATTTTCTGGACAAGTAACCCTAATGAGGTGTAGCTTGTTATACCTAGCTCTAATATAACTGAGTAATGGTAATTAAATATGATTAATGCTTGAATGACTGATATAATTGTGGATTACCTTATTACTGTTGTTGAAACCCTAAAATGATATAATGCGATGGTTACACTTTGAATTGTGTGTGGGCCCATAACCCACAGGTCCCAGGATCGAAACAGGATAGTATGGAATGAGGTGGTAATGCTTCACCTCATGCATCCATGACCCAATGGGGATGCCAAGAGTAGTATTGTGCAATTGATTGTTGAATCTAGTCTTTTAATTCAAGACTGTTTTGCTATTTGAATAACACTTGATTAAAGTTTAAAACAGTATGGTGAACTTGCTTTTATCACTTAAAGATGATACAGAACAATAGAACTCTCTGAGCAGCATAAGTTGAGATAGTTGTATCTGAGTATCAGAGTTGCGTAGCGAAAATGTGGTGGTTTATATTTGCATTCTATGTTTGACTGTGGCATAAAGAAGTTGCTTGATATCATTGAGAACTATTTGAAATATGTTGTGATTTAGTAAAGAATTAAAAGATATAATGTTGAAAACTACATTCAGGTATGAAATACAAGAATATAATGGCATGGAAAGATTTAGAAGCTTAAAATAACCTTGAATGTATCTTTCTTGTAGGTTTATGTTTCGAGGACGAAACATTCTAAGGGGGGGAGAGTTGTTACGACCCCATCTGAGCTTAATTGGTAAACTAGGGTTTACCTAGACAATTGCAAAGATTAATTGGAATAATCATTCTTGAAATCTAATTAATGACGATAACACAATTAGGATGTTTTAATTATGATAAGAAGTCTAAATGTTCTTTTGTCTTGTAATTAGGGTTTGAGAAACATAAACCCTAATCGGCCAATATAGGGTTTTGATGATACATGAATACAGAATTTGATAAGTAGAATGTTTCACTAAATGCTTTTTAGTATTTTATGGGTAACTCTGATTTACTTCAAATTTGGATATGATTTGGATATATAAAATGTGAACAACATTGGAAAATATTAGAATTTTTGAAGAATGCTCTGACCTGTTTATCGGCCGAGTTTCAAACTCGACCGATCACATTTCCAGAATTCTACAACAGTGTGGTAATTGAATTTTATCTTTTTATTGGTATATCCAATTGATCTCAAATTTTAACTGTGCTTGCAAAACACAGTTTTAGACACTCTGTTAAATTGGAATAATTTTTGGATGACTTTTGAATACCTACAGTAAGGGTGTCGGTCGAGTTTGTGCAGGACAAACTCGGCCGAATATTTTGCAGACTGCAATATAGCAGTGCACTGTTCTATTTTTAATTATTTTTTGGTAACTCCAAATGATCTCAAATTTTAACTGGTGCTTTATAGATCAACTATAAACAACTTTCTAAATTCCCATAATTTTTGGAGAATATGTGATCTCTTAAATAAACGAATTACAGTAACTTTTGTATAACTTAATATTCAGCCTATATAATTAAAGTTAAGTGTTGGGTCAATATGCAATTGACCCAAGCAGCTCAATTGACTTATATGAGCAACCACACACACACACAGCTCTCATTCTTCATCATTCACTCCAGAGAAACGAAAACCTAGAGAGAGAGAGGGAGAGTTAGGGCTTGAGTGGAGAAAGTGGGGGAATTGCTGAATTAGGGTTTTGCGATTCCAGGAAGGGTGAAATCAAGTAAGTTTGGATTCTTTGCATAGACTTTTATGGTAGATCTTCTCTCTCATGTCAAGATTCCGTCCATGCTCTGATTTGATCCAAGGTGATGTCTAAATTCCCTCTTTTCTCACCCTTTCTTCATAATCCCTCATTTTCAAGGTTCCCGAGTTGAATGGAAGAAGAATTGGGAGATTTTCTAGGGATTTGATAGGAATTCGAGATTCCCTGAGTTGAGCTGCAGTTGTGAGGTGTTTTCACACCTTAGGGTGAGTGGGTTCTTCCTTCAAACATTCTAATGCACGAATTTGATTATAACATCCAAATCCCTAAATGCTTAGCATGTGAATTCTAAATCCTGAAATGTCCGTTTGATTTAAGTTATTGTAAATTGATATGATATGGATTCCTTCTCTATTTGAACGAATTTTTGATGGTAGATTCATATCAGATACGTATACAACACTTCCTAGTGAGGATGCTCTTAGATTTATATCAAATGATGTAATTAGGGTTTGACCTAATTGAGATATCGCTAGAGTTTCAACCTTATTGAAAAGGACTAGTAATCCTATAAGTGGTTAGGATGTACCACATGGGTTATCTTAATTGAATTTTATTCTTGATACATGATATCTCAGTGAATGGTATGGAAACCCTAAGTTTAGTTAAATTTCCATGGTTTCATGTCTATATTGATTGCATATGATTTGTTGGAAACAATCTTTATCTAGTGAATGCTTATATCCTATGAAATTCTTATGAGAGACATGCGACAAGTGAATGAGGTAAATGAAAAGGTGAATGAGGCAAATGCAACCCTAAGAGTAGGGTGTTGGCATGTGATGAATGAATAAGGCAAATGAAACCCTAAGGATAGGGTGTTCAATGAATCATGCTATGGTAATATGAAAGGTCTCGATATGAGATGTGGTGATGCTTAATTGTTGAATTGTATGTTTCTAGTGCATTTAACTTTATATGCTTGTTCTCTATGAAATAATATTTACATACTGCAGGGCTTCTTATATTTCAATACATATCTCGTAAATTGCAGGTGATAAGATATGACATGCTCTAGAAAGGGATGTTACTGAGACATGGTATATGTTGAATACATGAGTTATGATAGTTATATGTTAATTAATTAATAGACCTAGGTGCCCTAACACCGTAGAACCCCTAAATGAAGGTCTGTTTCTTAGGGGTGAAACTCGTGTCCAACATCAACCGGTTGAGTAATTCTGGTGGCACGAGGATGGAAAGAGAGGCAGTGTCTAACAACAATCGTGCGTGTGTCACGATGGCACTGGGGAAAAAGAAAACACGGTTATCTAACACCATTCGTGCGTGTGTCACGAAGGTAACCCTGTGACCCTCCGCCGGTGTACTCAGGTTAAAGGAGGAGTCAGGTGCACTCAGAGTAGTGCTTTGAGGCCGTAGAGCCTATGTTTCTGGCCGGAGAGCCAGGGGTCCTGTAGCAGAGCAGGGCTGGCGTCAGACTTAGCATTTCCCGGGTGTGTCGCTAAGTCTTGTACGGTGGGGCCGTAGCATGAATTTGTTACAGATCTTTATATGCAGAGTACACTGCATATGATTAGGGCATAATATAAAATACGATCATATAGGTTCACAGAGTTCTTTATAAATGAAAGAGTTAAGGAAGACTAGAGCATAGTCTTCTAGTAGTTATTCTTTGGATGCAATATTTACATTCTTTGTTACTTCAATTATATTGTTTTAGAACTGCTCAGTGTAGTATTTATTGTTGTTAAGTTTCATATCGTTTACTTAAATTATATCTGTAATCACATTAGTGCATTAGTCTGTTTCCTTGAAGTACTCATTCACTGAGCGAGTAGGCTCACCCCTCTACTCAAACATTTTAGGGTTAACCGCGTGGACGTGAAGATGGTCAGAGCATCAGTGTAGATCTGCCACAGGAGTCAAGTATGAGATTAGTTGAGTCAGTCGGTCCTTGCCACTCTAGGTCCTCAGTAAGAGTTTAAGAGAGAGAGTTGTAATTACGATGTGTAATATTGTTCCTCTTTGATATGTATGCTAATTACAAGTTTCATGTGCATAATGTGTGAGAGACATCATGAATGTTTATACATGTATCTTTACTATTAAAGTTTGATTAGTTAAGGAAATGTTCAGATTCCCTTGTTAAGATGTTTTATGTGGTTCAATGTGAAGAAACAAGAGTTTTTAAGAAAAGAAAAAGTTAAGGGTGTTCTTTGTGTTACATATAAATCCTATCTTATGCCCTAATCTCATGATTTGAGGAAATTGTGATATCAGGGTGTAACAATTGAAATCTTCTATCAAGGGGTTGATGAAAAACAAAGAAGTTCCTCGATTATTCCTCCAATGGAAATTTCATGTGATAGAGATTCGAAAACACACTTAAGATAGTCAACATTGCAACTGAAAATCAGACTCATTGGACAAGACCCTCGAGAAAAGGCATACTAAAGGTGGAGGATCATTTGGAACTTAAATCTATCTCTGAAGCACTAAAAGCTCTCTCTCTCCAGTAGGATAATCTCGAAAATCCTTCAGCGCTTATGAATGGAAGAGTCAGAGCCTAAGTACAAATCATTGCACCCTTGTGCAAATTCTGTCATGCGGTGGATTACAACACAGTCCATTGTCAACAACTATATGCTGCAGCCACGAGCATCAAGCCGGAAATAGTAAATAGTTACTCAGGCTGAAGACGTGAAATCAATATATAATATCCCAGGGCAAGAGTAATATAATCCAAACCAAGCTCGAAGTCATCATGTTCTCCAATATGGGAACCCCGCTGGAGCCAAAAATCCCAACCAAACCCCGATGTCACCACCAAGGTAGAGCACCAATGAGCTATAATGGCCCACACAAAAAGGGAAATTTCAGGTTCAATTTTCCTAGCCAGAATTACTGGCAACAACAACATTATCAGAATCAAAATCAGGCCCCACCATTGCAAATCAAAGCCGCACCAACATATAACCCGATGAAGATGATCTAGGAAATGATGGCATCATATCACACCCAACTCACCAATGACTCAACAAATCAAAAGGATCTGGAATCTCAAATCACCTGTTTGTCATCTAGCCAATAGCTCCCAATAACCACTATCGCTGGCTAGTCGAAAAACAACCCCAAGCACCCAGATCAGATATAACAGTTGAACACCATGATGATCAGATCAGGAAATGTGTATAGTACACCTCCTGCCTTTACCCTACAAAAGTGAGTGCACCCCAATCGAAGCTCCAAATTTCCCAATAGGCCCTCCTATGGACAATAATCTAGAGGATCAGATGACAAAACCTCTCGTGACGCCAACACAACCCAACACTAGTGAGAAATTGATAGAAACAACTCTGGATTTCAAATATGAGCCACAAGCAACTCCAATCTACATTCCACATGTACCCTATGTAGGACATCTCAAGCAGACCATGCTCAGTGACCGACTCCTGAAATTCAAGGACACCATGAAGAGAATCCATGATAACATACAATTCCTCAATCTTCTAATTAAAAACCAATCTGGTGCAAGTACCTCAAGACGATTTTTTTCAGGAAAGAGTTTGACCCAGGAAACCAAGACAGTGAAGTTAGCACAAACAACCTCCTGTGTCATACAAAATCGCCTAACTCAAAAGAGAAATGATCCATGATCCTTTCAAATAGACTGTTTCTTGGGAGATGACACATGTCGTAAGGGATTCACTAAGTTAGGTGCAACATATCTATTATGCCTTACACTTTATGCCATCATCTAAGGTTCACATGCCTCATAACCACCACAATGACAATTCAATTAGCTGATGCATATATAACTAAACCCCTGAGAATTACCAAAGATGTCCTGGTGAAGATAGGACATGATACCTATGCCCCATGTGATTTTGTGGTTATGCATATCAAATAAGATAACCAGTTCCCACTCATTATGGGAAGGCCAACCTAGCCACTACATGAGCTCTAGTGGATGTTGAAGTCGACAAACTCATCCTACAACCAAGAAAGAATACTATTGAATAGCAGGTCCTTGAAGATTTGAAGAGGGTGCATAATTTGATTGTAGCTTTTAAGGCGAAAGGTAATTTGGAATTACAACAAACATACTTGTAAGATACCAACCAAGACAATAGGATCCTTCCCACATGTAAGGTATGCATATCATCAAACCATGATCCAGGGCTACAAGTTTTAAGGACAAGGGTTCAGATACCTTATCCATGCATTTGACGTGAAAAATGCTACCATTGGTCAAGTCTGCGACGTTAAGTTGGGACGTTTTCTGGGAGACAACCCACCCTATTTTTTTTCTATTTAGTTTTAATTTTTTTTTTCTTTTGACGAACTTATTTTGAAAAGAGGGAGAGAGAGAGTGAGGAGATAAAGAGAAGGAATATAACCACATCATTGACAACCCTAATAAACAAATAGCTGATGTGATATGCACGCCTCATGATGAAAATCTCTCATCTTTCCATCGATCCCTACTACCTAGACAGTTGATTGACAATAGGAGATCTCACAATCCTATGAAATGATAAGTGATATGAGAGTGGGATATGTGATCCAATGGGATTGCTCTTTCTATTTTCCATAAATGATGTTATTTCCTTCTCGCAGATAATCATCCTTATCTTTTACGATGAAAATTATTCTTTAGAAATAGTAGCTGCTTTTATCTCACTCTAATTATCAATATTCACTGCCATAACTTGGACACGACATTTTTGGAAATGATTGACATGAAGTCCCTACAGACTAGGGATAATGTGTGCATAGTGTAGCCACTAATTTTTTGGGCACCCATATTGTATCCTCGATGCAGCTATATAATGGGTGAAGAATAGGACTTTGAAACACCAAAACTCACTGATGAAAGAGCACATCCCAAGGTTCCATATTTCTTCTACCCTGGCACTGCCAATGACAACAAGAAACACTAACATCAACTATAGAATTCAACGATCGAGTGCCATCCCTCCATTGATCGACAAGATCCCATCAGACTAGGATCTACTCCGCTACTATTACTAGGAAACCTATGTCCCTTGGGATCTCTGATTTTTTCACCCAGCACATCGATGGGGGATGCCAACACCGGATCCAGATCCACTGATCAATTGGTTGTATGTTCAGCAAGCCATCACCCTAGCAATAAGGTGCTTGCTAGATGCAGGCTGTGGGGAATGGGGAGGATGACCCCATGCACCCTCACCACCATCAAACCAAGATCATGACAACTAGTAGCCAAGGAAGTGCTCGAATCATGTCATCACCAACATGAGATGAACCCATTCATTGGGTTCTATTGTGTGCTCTTAGATGAGCAAGCACCATCTAACCCCTCCATCTCCACCTCCACCTCTCTCCATATCAAATCCCCTCCATCTCTAACTTCTATCTCCCTGAGGATGGGCAAAACTTTGAAGTTGGGGTTGGAGGGTGGGTGGTATGTCATCTCCACCACCTCAACTCTAAACTTTCTCTTTCTCATCCCCGAACACTTCTTTCGTATTCTTCTCCATATTTTATTTACATATGTCTTGTTTTCCATTTTATTTTTTATTTTTTGTGTGAGTTGTGACCTTTACCTAGTTGGTCACTTTAATGTATGTTAAAAATGAAAAATACACGAATGAACTGTCCCTTTTCTTTTTCTCAAGCTAACCCATGGAAAAGGAAGTATTAAGGAATAAACATGTTTGGAGCAGTTCTTGGTCCCGATGACAATAACGAAGTATTCTTTCCCCTTAGAAGTGATGGTAATAAGATGGAGTCTGAAAGGTCAAGCCACATGGGCCTCTAACATTACTTGCAACAATACTGGTGAATAGTCCATTACCCTACATTAACTGAATCAACTGATATCATATGATGATCTGACTTCTATGCAGTAATAAAATGGAGAAGCACAAGTCAACCTCTTGCTCTCATTCTTCTTCCATCATCTGTTACCTCTTCACCATTCAAAAAAAGAAAAATGTTAAATTGTCACCATATGCCAAACCCTAAGTCTGGGGTGGCATCCTGTCCATCAATACTCCTACTTTTCAATTATCATCTACATGCATGACATGAATAAAAGAGGCCAATGAGCTCAAAAGAAAACATGCGTTCCATATGACTGTAGAAACCCAAATGTAATCCATTTATAACAACATCAGAAGCATGGATCATTAAGATTACACTTGGAGGTTGTCACAAATAGCTTATATCATTCATTGCAATAATATAAAACAACTTTACCCATAATATGGATACATTTATTCTCATACATATTATTTGTAGAAAACTTACAACAAGGAATATGATACATGATAACAGTGAACTAGTTAAACCTCCTTTGATTACATAGATGGTACCCCACCATGTTTGGAATTCGTACATAGACCCTCTAGCTAATACTTGCATGTCAGATAATTTTATCCTTTAATCTTGCTCCTAGATGTGGGCATCACCCTAGACATGAATTCGACAAACCAATTGTAAGTGGTTGGGTTTTAGTAATAAAATATGGAGACAACTTAAATAAAACATTAAAAACTAATATGAACTTGCATAAACATTAAATATAGCTTAAGGATGCATTCTTAACTTGATTACACATTCTTATCAGGGCACCTACTCAATGAACCATAAGCATACCAAACACATTGAAAGTGAATAGTCTTCTGAATACACTAAAAGTGAACAAGAATCTGAACACACTAAAAGTGAACAAGAACATAAACATACAAAACACACTGAAAGTGAACAATCATCTGAGCACAATGAAAGTGAACGTGAACATAAACATACCGAACTTAGTGAAAGTGAACAATCATCTGAAGACACTAAAAGTGAACAAGAACATAAAATACTAAACACACTTAAAGTGAACAGTCCTCTGAACACATTGAAAGTGAACAGGATTGGGCCTGAACCCACTAAAATGAAGGGGGATTATGAGGCACCAACCTTCCATAAAATGTTCATGAGTAGGGCCTAGGTATTTGTTCTTAATCCAATCTTATCTTACATAGTTTGTTCACCCATAATCACATTACTGATCTTAAACATGAAGAGGTATATTCTTTAACTGATCCAATCTTATCTTACTTAGGGTTGTCACCCATAATCACATTATTGATCTTAAACATGAAGAGGTATGCTCTTTTAACTAATCTAATCTTAACATGAATCTTAATGTTGTAAATCTTAATAAGATGTGCATATATAACTACCTCTTAAAACATTTATATACTCACATGATAACATACACTACAACATAACATGTCTTTGGCATCCGTTTTTTATGCCCTTTTAGCGACGGTTCTCAAGCGACGCCTATGTGGGCACCGGTAAAGGTCGAACTCTTCGGCGTCGGTTTTATAACTGACGCCAAAAGGCTTCGCGCCACCGAAAACGCGCCAGCAGGGCCCCGATAGGCATCCGTTATGTATAGTAAGCCGACGTCAAAAGGGTTCGCGCCACAAAAAGGGCGTCATCTAGGACACCTTCTGCGTCGGTTTGCAACTAAAAAACCGATGTCATATTTCCAAATGCCACGGCCGTGCTTCCCTACACGGCCATGTTTAGTACTATAGGCATCAATTTTATACTAATAACCAACACTTTTTCCGCCATGGCCATGCTTTCCTGCACGGTCGGGTTGTTTGTCATATTAGGTGGTGGTTTTTATCCAATAACCGACGATGTATGTCTTTGATGACGGTGTTCTATAAATAACCGATGCCTATGTTTTTTTTCTTATCAGTTTGCAGGCCTGCTGTGGCTGGTCAGCAGGATGAGAACCTGTAGTTCAGTTTTCTGAACTGTAGGTTTACGACATCCATTGATATCAGCTTACAAACATGCCACAAACCTGCAAAATCAACAAATATACTTTTCACACAAGTAGATACATTCAGACATCAATTCAATTATCACATTCACACATGTAGAAACATTTAAATATATGTAGAAACATTCAGACATGTATAAACATTCAGAAATATTCATTTACAAAATATCATTCAACATCGCTATTAGCATCCCAATTATATCTTACAATCACCACTTCTTGTATGGCTCTTGCCCATTCTTCCCTTACTTCATTTAATACTTCCATCGTATATGGAGCATGTACATCTTTTAAGCATTTACCTATAGTGTGGTCAGTTTTAAACACCTGCAAAGAGAATGATGTATATACATAAGTAATAATATAAAAATAAGATTGATATATTTCATACTAACTAATGAGACTATATATAATACCTCATGTATGGTATCGATGTCCAATGCGGCATATTGGATAATCATCTGCATAAATCGCATCACATAGTATGCGCATGCCCAGCTGTTGTCTTGTGTAGCGCACTATAAATTGAAACATACAAAATATTAAAAAATACAACTAAGCACAGTTCACATAAATAATATATACGTTGGAGTCGGGAAATTACTTTTACATTCTCCCAAATTATTGGCTGGTTCTTTTTTCTTGGGACCTTTCCTCCAACATTTTTGAATGCATCTAAACCCCTACTTGTTAATGTAACATAGTAAATTGCATAATTAAATAGTAATGTAATAACATATGTTAACGGATATAAAAATGAAATATTTCTCACCAGAATAATGGCAATCTCATTACGTGTCCAATTTTAGAATTCAATGTACTCCTCGCATGATCTAGATAATAAACAGTGAACTTCCTGGGGAGAATAACTAGTAACTCCCAATGCCTACTGCTAGAGGTAAAAAAGTTAAAAATTAATAACTCAAAATCCACAATAAAAATGTAATTTTCTTAAGTCCAAATTATATGTAAAGTAAACTTACTTGACATTGAATGGAGCTATTATTATCGTCTTCTTTTGCTGACCGAAAATTGTAAAAGCATCTATACAGTATTGTTGAACACTATCAGGGTCTTTAGCTACCATACCAATCAATGATGGAATAAAAAATCCCACATGGTCAAATGCAAATTGTTTGCATTGATTTTCGACTAAGTAGCTGCAAAACATGTATTACGTATGCATTAATATATAAGAAACCAGATCACCAGATCTTATACAAGGTATATGGATGTATAAACAAGATCTCACCTTATCCATGTCTCTATCATTGATGTATTCAGCCAATCATATATAAATAGCTCAATAATATCTTGTATAAATAAAGAGCTTTCATATGATTGACGTGCATAATTCGCTTCTAAAGAAACAATTATAGGGCAATGTATATTATGTGACCGTATCCAACATGCCATTCCCCTACAAGCAGGACCTAACAGGTATTTTAGATCAGTTGGAACCCAAGTTGGTAATGCAGGAAGTGGAGGTGGAGGCCTAGGTGCTCCGGTTGTCTTCTTTTTAACATGTATATATAATTTCAGATCAATTGATCTCATATATACACATTAACAATCTAAAGTAGTGTAAATTTATCTTACAATTTCAGTAGTGTAGACGACATCTGCTTTGGGCCACAATATCACCCCGCCTTCTGCCTCAGCAAGTGTATCAATATCCTGGTGGGCATATGGCAATGTAGCTTCCCTCCAATCGGGTAATACACATATCAGGCTCACACGAACGTAGCCCTGTGGCATTGGAGTCCCGTGAAATGTTGCCCCAGGAAGGGACGAGTAAGCCCGTGCCTCTGCAACAACATTGTCTTGTATTCTTATGCGGCATGGCTTCAACGCCTACAAATTTATGTAAAGAATATTATACATATATACATATCATCTTGAAAACATATAATCTTGAAAATGCTAGCTACAATGTCACAAACAATACTTACAACAGACATGTTAGGCGGTGGGTCTACAAGATTACTCTCAGTCTGTGCATCAGGAGAAGAGTGGGTTGCCATAGGCTGATTGGAAGCCTGAGATGCCTGCCACCGCACTATTTCTTCCTTGACCTTCTCAGCAACTATATCATTGACCTTCTTAGCAACTATATCCTCAACTCTCTTATTCTCCTATACATGGATACAAGAAACATTAGCTTCTTATTATTGAATTTCCTTTTGCAGTAACATTCTAAAAAAAGAATAGGTTACCTCTTCTTGTGAAAGTCCCGCCCTGGGTTTGCGCTGGGATGGCCCAAAGAATGCTTTGATGCCCACACCAACGCCTGTACCCGTAACACATCCAGGATGCTCTGGGTTACCCAGAGCAACTGTCAATTCATCCCTTGTGCCCTGAGGGATGAACGTGCCTTGTTTCCTCTGCTCGTGCAACTCCCGCTAATCACCATCAATAGAAATTGGTAAGTTAATAGCACAAATAATCAATATTCAAACAATTGCTCTAAGAGTTATATTTTACCATTTTCACAGCCGCCTCAGCAGTTACGGGCTTCTTTATTTCACCCTTATTGTTTTGCCTCCCAACTATCCAGACATCATGGTGAGGCATGGGTGTGGCACATGTAGTAGAGGAATCCTGAGTAGCAGCAGACTCCGCCTATAGTCTTTGGCAAACGCTTGCATAGCCCTTTGGACCCATAGTGTGGTCATGCACACTCAGTGCACACCTTGCTTTTTGCGCCTCACTGAGGGCCTAGTTAGTATGCACATTAATGATTTGGTTAGTAGCACTAAATGTTAATCTTGAATAGGTGAATACAACATATATTAATTAAATTGGGAGTGACGCCTAATACCTTGAATTCTTCAGATTTTCTTGAAGCAGCAAATGTGTCCCAATCTTCTTTGTCCAAGAAGTTCCAATGTTCAAGGGCTGACTTCTTCTTCTTATCACCATCTTTTATGTATTCTCTGTTGAGATTTGTCCTATAGTTCCTTAGCATCTTTCCAGCGCGTTGCATCATGCTTTTACGATGCAACTTCTCATCTAATGCAAACATATTCTGTAAAATAAAATTGTTATTAACTAGAATCCAAAAATAGAATTGCAAATAATATAATTTGTAATCTACAAAATAGAATTGCAAATAATAATAACTCATGCATAAATCCTTCCATATCATGTATTTCTTTGCCTGAGGAACTTTATGCCAATTATCATACTTAACACCACAATGGCTTCGAGTGACAACCCCAAGATAGTTTACAAAATTATTGCGGTTCACTCTAATTGCATTTCTTGCATTATCAAACTCCACAACCAATCTGGATCCACTGCCACTTAGTGCTATTAACTTCTTCAACAGAGTGATGCCCCTTTTCTTGTTAAGTGTTTGGTGATGCGCATCAAGTTCCTCCAGTGCTTCAGTGGGTACATGTGCATCATCAACCTAAAATTTGACAAAAATAAACACACTGAATTAGCCCAATATAGAAATATGGGATATATGACATAACTAAAAGATAATGAATTTTATAGAAATACATGATATGTTTTTAGAACTTACATTGGTATCCTCGCCATGCTCATCATGGACAACATGCTCATCATGGACTTCATGCTCATCATGGACATCATGCTCATCATGGTCAGCCATCTGAAAATTTCATTAAAAAGGCAAACATTTAGCATTTGTATTAACTAGCATATATTTGTGTTTCTAATCCTAATTTAATTAAAGCAAACATTTAGCTTCAATAAAAAATATAAACATGCATGCCTCTAAAATTGTGATCTTTTATCAATTAACAATCCTTCATTATGATCTCTGCACACATATAATTCAGGGCATAAACACATGTGATGTCAATATGATATATAATAAATGTGTACCACCTATCCCATCCTTGAGCACCTAATCTCACTAGTAAGTGTATAATGTGTATTGGGTTTTCAAGAAAATTTTGGCAACATTTCCCCGCTGTTCTCTAAGTACATATGTACTTAGAGAACAAATAGCGAAATGCTACTGAAATTTTCTCGAAAACCCAATACACAATATACACTTACATCCTAAGTGAGATTAGGTGTTCAAGAATAGTCCCAAACTGGGGACTATCCAAGATTTACTCCTAATGAGTAAATCTTGGATGGATTTCTAGGCCAACAAACATAATAATAGATAGGTACATGTTAGGGTTTCATCACAATTAATGTTAGGGTTTCATCAAAATTGATGTTAGGGTTTCATCAATGTTAGGGTTTAATCAAATCAAATTAGGATGCTAGAATGGACAAGTTTAAATCTTATTTCAACATGCATCAAAATTTACTGAATTAGGTCAAACATTAGGATTAGAAACACAAATATATGCAAGCAAAAGATTTGTTCATATCCTAGGATTTACATAAAGCATTACATAAAGATTTGTTCATATCCTTTTCCAGCACGACCGTGGTAGGCCAACACAGCCACGGCCGTGCTTGCTGTTGGTAAGGAGCTACGAAGAAGGGAAGCTATGGAGAAGGAAGCAAAGAGGCTAGGGCTACCTGGAGCTAGCATGGAGAAGAGAGGTGGCGACCGGCGGCAGCGGTGGCGGCGAGTAGGCAAAGACCAGAGTAGAGCAGCGAGTAGTAGTGGCACTAGGAGAAGAGCAGAGCAGACTGGCATGCAGAAGTGGCGACAAGCGGTGGCGGCAGCAGGAGAAAGAGGACGCGGCGGCGGCGGCGAGCAGAGCTGCACCAGCAGCAGCGGCGATGAGCAGCAGTGGGGGTCGTCGGGCGATCGTCGGGCGATTTTAGGCGAGCGACGATCACAGTAGGAAACTATCACGATGAAATAGGAAGGAAGGGGAAGAGTCAGGTGATACTGGTCTATTAAGTTTGTCAACATCGTCAGTTATTTGGAAAACTGACGCCTTTCACCTTTAAGCGTCGGTTTATATTAAAAAACCGATGTCCAATTAGACAATCTTTGCCCTAAATTATTTGGCGGGAACCATTATCAGCGTCGGTTATCCTTTGATAATCGACGCCTAAATTGGAACTTTTTGTGCAAATTTCCATCTTATATCGGCGTCAGTTAGTAGTTAAAAAACTGACGCTGTATGTGATACTTTGGGGAAAAAAAAATTTCTTCCGAAAATTGGATTTCGCGGGCGATTTTAGGCGTCGATTTGTGTTACCCAGCCGACGCTGAATACAAAGTGGTACCCGTGTCTAGATGGTCTTCGATAATAGACGTAGGGGTTCCTAAATATCCGACATTGAATATTATAAGCGTCAGTTTTGTTAAATAACCGACGCCCAGAAAAGCGATATTGAATGTTGTTTCTGTAGTAGTGATATGTAATATGAACTTTAAACATGATTAAAGGAGTATAACTGTATGAATGTAGTACATTAAAACCCAAGGTATGGACCACTTACCTATTTTTAGTAGGAAAACTTGCTCCTAGATTCCTGATATCAAACTGTAGTCTTCCTCTAATTATAACCCAAAATCCTTATTACTTTCTCATAAACTCTAATTAGGTTATGTCTTGAATTTGAGAAACTAGAGTCAAAATCATGACTCATGACTCATAACCTAACATAGTGGATAAATATAAAAAAACTAATAAAAAATCATATGTTTTTTTGGTCATGCTAAAATCATGTTACTATAAAACCAAAAGCTTTGGGTACAAATTAGTGCCCCCTAAGAAACAAACTAGATTCCTAATCCCCACGAAGGGGGAAAGAGGATCCAACCAAGGTGGAAACTCCAAGTTGAACTACAGGTTCAGAAAGAGAACAAGACAGATAACATGACACTAAAACCTATTAGGGGGGATGAAGTTACATACAAGAAGCAATAGACAACACCCTCAAAGATCACCTATATGAAACTACAGAATGACTATTAGGTTCCACTGAAGCAGCCATCCTCTGTCCCTATTCGAACAAGATCATAGTTGGATCACAAAAGAACCAAGAAAGAGAAAAAAGGACTACCACTCGCTACTTTGTCTCCTAGCATACTAAACCAACTGAAACTGATCTAGTATACCATCCAATGATGGAACTAACCAGGATCCCCACAACTGGAATAGGGGAAACACCAAAAAACAACCATGTACTTCTGCATTGAGTTGTAGGCAACCATGGAGCCAAGCATTACTGAACACCCACAAAGAAATTGGCATGGTCTTCTATCGCCTAATGCAAACCTACAAAGAAGGCTAAGGGAGGTAGGCCCTGAAAACCTAAAGAGAATCCTGTTCAGAACCTCAAACAGAACCCTTGTTTATCAAAAAGCAAGAAAGCATTCAGCAAGTGAATCTGAATCTCCTCGCCTCCTACATTCCTAGCTTTTCCTTCATTGCCTTCAACCTTTGTGTGGCCATAGGCCAGCAGCAGGGAAGAGCAAACTATCGAACACCCTTTGGGGATTCCCATATGCTTTAGCATTGTCAGGGACGAGCCCTATCACCTCATCTCCAGTTGACGAAGCCCCATGGAGAGTAACCTGAAGCCTAACTAGAAAATCAACAAACACCTCCAAAACTCATACCTTTACTAGCCAGTGCCAGGCATTGATGAGGAGACTAGATCGGGGAGAAGAAACCCCCTCTTGGTGCTTCCAAATGAACTCACAACACCCCACACCAGCAACAAAGCCATTGGTCTGGAAACGGCCAACATATGTGGAACAGAGCACGAAGGCTCAACCACACATCCCGCTGGACAAACAGTGAGGATGACCTGGAGCACAGGCCCATGAGGGCTTTCCATGGATCGATGGAGGCAACCTAGAAGGGAGGTCGAAGCATCCCTTAGCTCTGTGAAACCAAAGTTGAAGATGGGGCATGGCCAGAAGTTCTCCATCGCACAATAGACAAGGCCACTCGACGAGAATAGCCTCCCGCCACCAAGACGTGAATCAAATATCAGTCGAATCCAAGGAGGGGGCAACATACTAGATTCAGATTCCTCAACCACTGGAATGAGTAGATGCTAGAGAAGTAGGTGGCACAGAGAACACCTAGGTTCTCCAGCGCAGAGCAGCAGCACAAGATCCACGTTACGACCGAGACCGGTTCCTATCTCTCCATCTCGCTTGAATGGAGAGATTTGACAAGGTCGAAGTGCCAATCCATCAATCTGGGTTTGGAAACTTGCGACACATCCATCTTCTTCGAAATAGGGAATGAGGGGGACCTCAAAGGACCCACTGATATGCCGACTGCACAGGATCTCCAGAGAAGACACCACAAACTTCGGGATCTACCAACCATGGTTGAGGGCCAAGGGGAGGGAGGCTCTAGGGAGGCACACCCCTCCCCGAGCGGCGGCCACCGGGGTAGAGCCTAGAGAGAAGGAAGAGTGAAAACCCTAGAGAGAGAGCAGAGTCAAAAAAAGTCATATGTTACTTGAACCCATAGGATATACCAAGTAAAAGATATTAATGATCTTGCATGGGCCAATTAGGGTTTAGATAAAGCATTTATCTTAATGTGGGATTAGATAAAAAGAAAACCAAAAGACCAGAAAGCCCTTCAATTATATCCCAAACCATAGGCATGGCAATGACTAGTAAGTAAAATCAGACATGATAAGAATCATACCTCAGATAACTGGAAATATCCTAATGATCTAAGTTGTAGAAAATAGAATGTGACATATTTGATTTTTCTACAGGGACATCGAGTTCCTCTTTATACTTCACCCCAACTCCTAAGACTTCTACAATCGTCCATGAGATATAGCTCTCTAGCCTGGTACCAGGAGCTCTCATGCCATCATGGCTTTTAGAACTGAAAAAAACCCAACTTGAGTAGTGGGTCATCCATGCTCAATGACTAATCGTTGCTCACCCCAAGCTCCATGGAGTTGTGAGTTCTAATCTTCCTCTGACACTACAACTGGCAGGGGTGCAAGGAAACTAAAAATCCATCCATGCAACAATACTCAAAACAATGTTGAGAAACCTAATAGAACTAGAGTACATCATATCCTCAAATCAAAAAGGGTTGTGCCCCCTTTCCTATCCTATCACCATGGGGGTGGAGGAGAGACATGGTAACCAGATTGGCTTATGGAAATGACACATTTCTTGTGGAAATAACAAACCAACATCGACCCTAAATTTGTGCTAATATTCTTGAGGGCGACGAGGCAAAAACATGAAGGAACACATGGAGACAACCCAAAGGTCCACCCCCTCCGGCGGCATCCCAACAGCTTGTCGACCCAGAGGTTGGGGATTACTCTCCCTAGACTAGAAACATAGGAAAACTAATCAACGAGTATTGATGCTAACTGTATCTTCAATTTGGCGATTGGGTTGAGATAGCAGAGGTGAAAAATGTCATCACTGGAAATAGAAACAGAATCAGTTGTGGCAATCAAGGGAGTGTCTACTTAAATCAGTAGCAACAAACATTTCTAAGGCAGTGGGCGTAGCTACCAGCACCAAGACATGTCACTATGAAGTCCCAATACAACGTCTACAACTTGCCGTGGAGAAGAAGAAAGTTTCTAGATTGGGCATTTAGCGAGGAGGTGGAGTTAGGGTTTCAATCTTGATATAAATAGGTTCGGTACAAAGTCACGAGTTGATTGGGATCTAAATGCCTTTCTGATACACAACTGGAGGTGAGGAAATTGTTGAGATTCAAAAGAATTCCAATAACTCAGAGTCCTAGCCAGAGTGGGAGCTAGGTGATGAGGGTTATTCCCTCGGATGTTAATCCCACGACCTAAAATGCCTTGGGCATAAAAAGAACAAAAACAAGGCGCGTGATAGCCACACTTTGGGCGAGAATCAGAGATATGTGAAAATTGTCAATGTGACATTAAATTAAGCTCAAACTTTGCGAAATCAGCCTCAATGAACCATATATTAGGATTATTTGATTCCTAACTATATGGAGAACTCTAAATATTGTTTGAGGGGTAAAACAATGTCAAAATGCTTTCAAATTTTAATGATAGATTCCCTTTGCAATGTAGGTCATTAATGTGGGATTGGATTCCTAGATTTATCCACTAAAACTCCTAAATAATTTAATTTAGTTAAAGTTTCCATAATTCCTAATAAATCATTGGAATAATATTATCTTTCCAAAATTGGACATGGTGCTTTTCTCATCATTATCTTTAATATATAATTCATTCCATCACTTATTATACCCCAAAAGGCACAAATAACACATCCAACATTCTGATCTCATTAAGGGTGAATCTATGTACAAAGAAATTACATACCTACAAAAAAATTAGGGTGTGATAATGACCCCAAGCAAATAATAAACCTCGAATCTAATAAAGGAGAGACAAATAAAATAGCAAAATCCCAAATAAGGTCTTGACTCGAATAGAGGAAAGATCAGGGAATTAGGTGCATGCCATGTGTTCCCTCCCTTTTATCTCATTTTTCATACACATGGGACTTATCAAAATTCTCCCCAAACAACCAAATAGCCCTGAATTATGCTTATTTCTATTTGTGCGGACAAATCAAAAGTATTATTGATATGAAAGGAGTTAGTCGTAGGTTTTGGGGTATAGCGATTCGAGGAACTAGTGCCACTTGGGGGATATCCAAGTGTGGATATGTGACCCCCAAGGATTAGGGTTTCTTGATGGTGATTGGTGGGAAGGGGATTGCAAAGTTTTCTTAATTGGGAGAGGAAGTCCTGGATCATAGTATTAATTGTTGATTTATTTTTTATTTTTCTTCATTCGGGACGAGAAAATGATTATTCTGAGTTAGTTTGATGAGTGTATTTATACCCATTTTTTCATACTATTTTACTCACTTTTTAGGGGATGTTGTGTTTCTATTTCCTAGTTTTAGATTTATATTTACTCAATATCAATTATCTTCCCATTTCCAAACTTCAATGCATTTTAATATATATTTTATGCAAAACCTGCCAAAATTGAACGATAACGTCCAGATGGGCGATCAAGCCCTCATGATGCTACACTGAAGGGAAGGCCTGTAAGCTTTCCATTTGATCACCTTCCAACCACCTAGTCAAGCGACTGACTCTTCCATTTTCCCAACTCAAGCCTCTCTCTACTCTGAGTCTTCCAGATTCTGATGTCCTGACGTGTGCTCCTAGCTTCCAATCCATTTCAGTTCATCACATGCTGGTCGGCCAGAGTACCAAATGCGAGGTCCAAATTGAGTAACTCACATGAGTCACCTATAGGACCGAGTACATGCCATACAATTAGATGCCTTTGACCACAAGCATTCAACTTTAGGGTTTTGGAGGTGAGGAATGCATCTATAAATGGAACCCTTATCATCCATTCAAAGGGGTCTCTAATCGGTGATTAAAATCCACATCGTGCAGCACAAACCCTAGCAAGCATCAATGAGGCGACGACCACAATGGAGAGATTGGCCTCCTACACCAGGTGTCATTGCCCTTCTCCATCATTCCTACTACTTTTTTCTATTGTCCCTAGCATGAGCGAGAAGACGTTTGTGTTGGGACATGGGAACTAGCCCTGATTTCTCATACTTTATCTTAGCTTGTATCTAAACTCGAAGGGGCATGGGGACTAGCCCCAATTGTCCGTACTTTATCTTAGCTTGCATCTAAACTTGATAATATAGTTTCTAAATGAAGTATCATTCTGCTCAATTCTTTTCCTTGCAAATTGATGACGTTCTTTGCATATATGTTATAATAATTGACATGCATATTAATGTGAGCGTGATTAGAACACTAGAATGATCTTATTGTCTGCCTGAGATATCAACAAGGGATAGTAGGTGATTTGACTTCAATTTTCTATGTACTAAGGATGGATGATGGTAATGGAGTTCAGTTGGAATATATAGTGAACTTGGGTGTCGAGGATGGTCAGTTCCAAGGGAGTCTAACCCAAGTGACAACCTATATCCCATGAGAGTGTAGAAACTAAGATTTGATTTGGCAACAATTATCAGTGAGTTAGATCTTGTTAGGATAATTATGCAGGCCGGGGTAGAAAACCCCATGGCATGGTTCTCTTTATTATATGTTATTTACTTCCTTAATCTCTATTGCTTTTGGCACAATTAGTCAAACCACTCTTTCAACTACTAAGTGATAAATATTGCTCTTAATACCTCTATATCTATATAACTACTTATAAAGGTTGTCCTTCGGGTTCGATCCTAAAGTGTACTGCAATAAGGCTTCCACTCATGTGGAGTGGGGAATTAGTGCACAACTTTTGGTTAAACCTAGATGTTATTCTTTTAGGGATTTTCTTGGTGCGACATTTGGAGCCCCATCAAAATTTGGTGCAGTTTCCCGGAAGAATGATTATTGAATTTTTTGTGAGCATAAGCATAATTAGGGTTTTTCTTTTTTGTTTGTTTATTTGTCTTGATAATATTGAAAATCTTCTAGAATTAGATGCACCACTCATGATCATTCATCCTCTTTTTAGGTACTCATAACATATGTTAGGATCCTAAAGTCTTGATTCAAGATTGCTCTTCGATCCTAAAATCAAGAAAACCCTGAGGAAACTTCACAAGAAGAAGAACTTGGCACAAGCGATGGCTGTAGAAGCAGCTATCCAAGCACACATCGATGCAGCTATTGTAGATCAATGAGAATTACTTACCACAAAAACTAGAGAATAGGCTGAAGTTGAGTTCAAAACCAGCCTAGAAGCTACCCAAGCTGTAGAATGTACAAAAGAATTATGAGATTTATCCATCCCTAAGGGCACCGACTTAACTCATCCAGTCCAGTCTCTAGGAAAACCAATCGAGATTAGAGCCCAATGGGTCAGCCTATTGCAAAACTCTGCCTTTACAAGAAGGATAGGACATGATTTGTGGGAGAATCTTCTTAAATTTGTCAACCTTTACTCGATGATGAATCCCCTAGAGCCACTGATGACTCCATGTGACTACAACTTTTCAAATATTCCTTGAATGATAACTATATCCTGGTATAGTGCTCTTTGAGGGGACCCAATCTCTACATGGGACGTCTTAGAAAACAAGTTTTTAGAGAAATTCTACATTCCTTCGATGACATATTCGATCTGAGGATAGATTACAAGATTCAATCAAATGTTCGAGGAATCCTTGTATGAAGCCTGTGATAGATCCAATGAACTGAAGATTGAAGAATGTCAAGATGATCTGAATACCTGGTCTAAAGAGAATATAAATATCAATTTTCTAAATAAAAACAAATGGAAGTGATTAGCATTGCAACAACATTGAGAAAAAATCCATTATATGAACAACTCATTGATATATACAAATGTTATAAGGGACATACTCAAAGTACTAGATAATGCAGAATAGAAGTAATACTGGAAAAAAATATACATGTACTGGATTGAAAATGAGGACAAAAATACCAAGTTATGTAACTCTACTATCAAACATAGCGATCTCCATAATACAATTACCAAAATCTATGACGAACAAGGTTGTTTTAGGAAGGACAAAGAAGCAATCACTAAAGTAATAACCAAATTGTTTGAGAACCTATACAACCAAATGAAAGGCAATACATGTAATGATGATATTGGATGGAGAAAGCTAATCAATGGTTCTAATAATGAAGTTGTTTACTATATTCTCGATAAAATGAAGTAGGGAAAGTTGTATTGAGCATTTTGGGCTAATAAAAGCCCATGACTAGATGGGTTCAATGGGTACTTTTATATACAAAACGGGAAGCTAATCAAGGATGAAAAAGTGATGGAAATCACTTGGTTCTTTGAGGGTGTACATATGGTTATATAAATCAACCATGCCTTCTCATTTCTCCTATTCCTAATAAGGATATTCTTTCTTCACTAGTGGACTTTAAGCCCATAACATGATGTTTCATGCTGAATTAAACAATCACAAAAATCATTACAATCAATTTTTCTATCATAAGGCCTAATTCATTTTTCCTAACAGTGAATACAGCTAAATTCTTCCTGTTGAATTCACCTTGAATTTTGATGTCAAACAAAGAACACCTTTAGTTTTCCTGAAGGATGATATCACGAAGGCATATGACTCAAGGCAATGGGATTACATGTGGAAATACTTATATGGAATTAGATTTTGTGAGAATTGGATCAAACTTATTAAACAATGTGTGACTACTCCCTCCTTCTACCTTCTTAACAATAGTTATCTAAAGGCATGTTTACTAATTCAAATGGACTCAGGCAAGGAGACCCATTATCACCCTTGCTATGCACCATATATCTGGAAGAAATTTACAAGTGTAAATGTTCTTTAAGAAATTTAGAAGTATCACAAGCAAACATTTAGATGTTTGACTAAATATGTTTCCTCATGATATCCTAGTATTCAATGATGACAGAAATGTATAAGTATCAAAGTTATAAAAGAAATTCTGAATCAATTTGGAGTCCTATTATGGATAAAATCAATGAAGCTAAAACACATATTTATCTTCAAAATCATTCAACAAAAATACCAATTTAATTGCTCGAGTAGGTGTTCAACCAGACTCCTAGGACGAATGAAACCTTTGTCGAGAAGTTCTTGCAACGGTTTCTTCAACTCCATCAGCTCAGCAGGAGCCATCCTATACGGTGCCCTAGAAATCGGAGTGGTTCCAGGAAGAAGATCTATGGAGAACTCAATGTCTCTATTTGGAGGCAGCCCAGGAAGCTCCTCCGGAAAAATGTCAGGAAAGTCACGTACCACCTCCAGACTTTCTATAGGCCCGCTACTAGGACTGGTCTCTGAGACTAATGCGAGGAAGACTTTACATCCCTTAGAAATGAGCTTTTTAGCTTTAAGAGAGGAGATTATAATATTATTAAAGAATCCACTTCCCCTAGGGATTTTCACAGGATAAGAATGAGGTTGAGAGAGAATGACCGTCTTGTTTCTACAGTCAATGTGAGAATGGTATGTGTAAAGCCAGTCCATACCAAGTATAACATCAAAGTCTTCCATAATTAAGAGAATGAATTCAAAGGGCATATCATGATTTTCATACTTAAGAGAAAGTTCATTAGTTTTCTGCAGAGTTGTGAGTATTTTGCCACTTGGAGTAGACACGTCCATAGTATATCCCAAATCCCTTATGTGAAGATTTAATATGGATGCCAGAGTTCGAGAAATAAAAGTATTTGTAGATCTGGAGTCAAATAAAGCCTTAACAGGATGACCATTTAATAATACAGTGCCTACATAAGGTAATCAAATTATGAATAATTGCAGGCTTGAATAAGATATTGAATTATAAAGAAATTAGGTTACCTTCACAGAGCTGGTTTGGATTTGCCTTGGCCTCTTCTGCATTTACTGCAAACACCCTGCCATTGCGGTGTCCCTGAGGCTGCGGAGCACCACCCACAGGATTGCCAAAGATGGAGGGAGTGGGGCACTTTGTGACAAAATGACCCTCCTTTTTGCAGTTATAGCAGACTGGCTTGGTGTGGCGGCATACTCCACCATGGTGTCGTCCGCAAGTCTTGCACTTCGGGTGGACAATCTTCTGTTGATTTTGATTGTTCTTCTGTCCTCCTTTCCCTGAACCTCCTCCTTTCCCTGATCCCTTATTGTTATGGCCTGGGTGGAACTTCTTAAACTTATCCTCTTCAGTTGTGGTTAACCCTAAGTATCCCATGCTAGAAGGTTTTTGCATGCCCTGCTCTCTCTCCTACTTGAGAGCCATATCTAGGGCTTCATCTATGCTTCTGGGATGAGAGGCTATGACTAGGGTTTTTAGGTGGGTGGAAAGGCAGTCAACATAGTGTTCAGTAAGGCGGTCTTCAGTCTTGATGGGTGCATAACGTTCCAGAAGCCTAAACTTCCGGGTGTAATCAGCTACTGAAAGACTACCCTGCCTTAACTCCATGTACATCTTTTCCTTCCTCTTCCTCTCGGCTATGGGCATAAAACGATCCGTGAAGAGGTTTTTAAAGGCTTCCCACTCCATGTTGTCTATTTCCTCACCCCTATTCCCGCCATAGTTCTCCCACCAGATTTTTGCCCCTCCCTTAAGCATATGGGTGGCGAACCTAACCTTCTTCTCATTAGGTACTTCTAGGGTATGAAAACCATTCTCTATGGTCAAAATCCAGGCTTCAGCCTTATCCATAACCTCAGGCTGATCCTCACCCCAAAAAGAATCAAGGTTTAGTTTAATAAAATCTATCACTGTCACCTCTTTCTTCTTAGATGGGCTGGGTTCTGGGGTTCCTTTTTTGGCGAGGGTTTCCATAAAATCTAAAAGGATTTTCTTCTGTTCTTCCCACCTTTCCTTGGCCTCAGCATCGGGATCAGGTACTTCAGAGGGTTCACGTTCTTTTCTTTTCTTAGAGGACGATTCCCCTGAGCTGCGAGTCTTAGGAGGCATCCTGAAATTAATTTGAACGTATTAGATTATTACTCCAACAATTATTCTCATCATTGTCATTATTATTTTCACATGATATTTTATTATTCTCATCATTTAATGATTAATATTCTGAATGTTATGATTTAGGGAGGATATCCTAAAATCCTTATCAGTCGATCCTTAGGACTTTCTAAATAGTGAGACTCCTTCCTAACCTTATTACAGAGGTAAGAGGGAAAGTTTAATTTATTTCAAAGCATAGATGAGAGGGAGGAATTTTTCTTATAGAAGAGGTGAGAGGGAAAATCTATAGATGAGAAAATTCCTAAATTAAGGTATGCCCAAGAATAGGGGACACTTAGGATATCGGCCAGGTAGACTTATACTGCCATAAAGGTAGCCTCGTGATTGCCAAGCTAAGTGGCTCAGAGACTTTAGTCAGACCCATGGAAGATGTTATCCTAGACACCTCAACCCTTCACATCCCTAACTCAAGGACTACCCTAGACTCATAATAGGGTGAATGAAAGTCATGTGACTATGATGTGTGAACATTGGCTCTGATACCAACTGTGACGACCCCAATTTCTACATACTTTCCTTAGTGACATATAAAGATATGCGTGCACTCATATCTATAAATGTCAAAAGGGAAAATAATAGAAATCAAGATAGCCAACTAAAAATCAGAGATAAGCCAAGATCAAGTTCACATCATAGCAAATAGCCACACAACATTTCATTCAATAATGAAAGATAAAGTCATACATATTGCTACTGGAGAAAGAAGAAGAATAAATCTATGATTATTACATTGGATCTCAATCATCCTCAACATAAGCTAGGGAAAGAAATAAACTAACATCTAGCAAGAAAGAGATAAGAGGAATAGGTATATCTAATAAATCCTCCATGCTTATTATTTGTGCCTTCAGGTACTTTGAATATGCATTGTACTTTGATCATCAATTGATCCTTGCACCTAGAAAATACGAGAAACAAATACATCAACAAAGTTGGTACGTGGAGTAAAAGCTATACTATGCTAGCATATACAATACTCGAATTGAAGAAGAAGAAAGAAAACGTTATTTAAAGGCATAAAATCAGGTAATCCCAAGTTATTAGCCTCATTTATAGTGAACATGCATTACTATGGTGGACTTAGCACATAATTGCATAAATAGTGGGCCCTTCCCCGTGTACCTTATACTCTAGGGATCTCCCCGTATACCATGTACTCTAGGGAGGTGCTAGTCAACATTAAAGCTTTCCCTCTCTAATAGGGAGTTTAATGAGCACCACTAGTAACTACATTTCACTTATATTCAATTATGTTCTTTTATGTTCAAGGCGGTAAATCATCAATTAATCATATATCAACATCCATCAATGTATATCAATTTCATGCAAACAATTACATATACTTAACATCCAGCAAAAACTAGTCATATAATTATATCCACGTACCTCTAAATCTCAGATCTGGATTCCACAAGTCCTAAGTTAGGAGAAGATAATAGATCACCCTGAAATGTAAACAAAACCCTAAGTTACTATGGATCCTCATTATTCCACATTAGGGTTCCTATTAGGGTTTAGGTTATGTGAGATGTCACTTTAGGATACATAGGATTCCGAGTTGGGGTCTGAGATTAGGGTCATCCATGTATATTAAAAGGACATTTCAGTTATTAGGGTTTTCATAAATTGTACATAATATGCATGGTGAGGTGAGAAGAACTAGAAATTTGGGTTCTTCTCAAATATTAAATCAAGTATCTTCCTTTGGTAGGATTTCGAGTAACATGATGATCAAGATCGTGATTAGGGTTTAAAATGTTCCCAAGGCAGAAAATAAAATCAGTTATAACCATTATTTCACAAAATAATGTATTATAAGGTCATTAGTGATGGTTGGCCATATTTTCCAAAAAGGTTTTAGATCCAGGTCATGATTATAGTTTATTTAGATAGCTTGGATTTTTCTTATGAAAATGGTGTATTTATTCTATATTTTCTGATAATCCTACCATTTTCTAGAATTTTCTAAAATCTGACCAATCAGGGAATATTAAGGAAAAGAAACGAAAATAAAAAAAAGGAATTTGTGAATTCTGTCTCGCGGATCATGCGAGGGATCCGATCAGCCGGACCCTCTCACTGACCCGCGAGCCAGTGTTCGTCCAGAGAGGTCAGGCTGGGGGGTAAAAGACGTGAATGTCCCTCGGGGGGTCGCATAGGAATTGTGACGGGTCGTGGGCAAAGCAGTAATCCCACCCCTTCGATTGTTTTCTTCTCGCACCATGGCAGCAGTGAGGGTCAGGCAACGGGAAAGAAAGCAAGTGGAGGAAGCTCGGGATGGCTAGGGGTGTGAGGATGGGCGAATCCTCTTCGCGAGGTTCCCCCGAGTTCGGTGAGCCCAACAGCTGATCGGAGGTGGACTATAGGTTGAGAACGTTTTCCACAGGTACAAAGAACGGAAAAGTGGATTTGGAGCCTTACCTTCCCTCGGGTTGGATTGAGGGGTCTAGAAGCTCCGCGCGATGTTCGTGAAGCTCAGCGGCTACTTCCTGCGGCTCAATGTGTCCCCAGACTAGCTGGCGATGGAGCTTTCGAGCTTGGTTGCGGCGGCTTGTCGACCCGGAGTTCTGGGCTTTCACGGCTCCAACCGGCAGTGGGAACCTCCTCGCTGAGGTCCACTGATGGTGTAGTGGCGCCGAATGGGGTGGAAGGTGCGACCGGAGTGAGGAGGGAGTCAGCGTCTGGTGAACAGGAGGTGCTAGAGGGTAGGGAAGAGGGGACAAGTCTCGGTGGAATTGATGGTGCGGGAAGATGAAAGGGAGGTTAGGGAAGCTGTTGGGGGCCTTATAAGGGCACGGGGTGGTCAAAGAAGTGAAGCCCTAAAATGGTTGCCGCCGCCAGTGGGAGGTGCAGGAAAGTGGGGAACCGTTCTCCCTGATTCGGGGGAGTTAGGTGACGTGGTCACCACCGTTGAGCTCGCCCGGGTGAGAGGGAGACCTCCTCCAAATATCTCGCGAGGAGGGGTTGGGGTTTGGGCGCGAGGATCGTTGGAAGATCGGCTGCTCTGCATTAGGCGGAGACCGGGTCTTTCGGAGGTGGAAGACGAAGCCCTGGCCTTTGGATCTAGCGCGGATCATTATCCACTTGATCGGATGGCTAGGATCGAATCCCAGCGAGGGCCGTGCCAAAGCAAGGAAAATTGGCCGCGTGACAACATAAATCAGCTTGATTTAATAAGGAACTTAGGTCTAGGCTATGTACAAGGTGATATATTAGCTCAAAATTAAATTGGTTATAACTCTTTGTTGGTAATTCCAATTGCAACAAAATTCTAGGGATATCTTAATGATATCATTAAGTAGCTAAGCTACAAATTTGGAGTCATAATTCTACAATTGACTACGTCAATTGACTAAATGTCATGCTACTTGTATTATGGACTTTATATATCATTATGGGTGGTCTTAGGTGAAATTGATGATCCATTTAATCGAATTATTGAGAGATATGATTAAGGGCATAATTGGAACAATTAAAATTGTAAAGGAGAGAGACTAAATAATATATATGCAAAAACTCACTCTGTCACAATTATGTTGTTAAGCTTGCTCAAAAACCTATTGACTGGTGGGGGTTCTCAACAACCTGGACAAAAATGATTGACTTATGGAACTAGTTTGATGCAGGTCACACCGCAAAGTTGCATGGGATAGGTGTTGGCAATCTTTACCAAATGATGTTGTTTCTAAGAACAATTGACTCTAACTTCACAACCTTAGATGCAACATGAAAATCTTCAAATCCCATAAAGACTACCTTACAATCATAGAGATGGTCAAGAGATGGAACTTTAATGTGGTGGAGTCATGTTGCATGTGCAATTCAATAAGTGAGAATGTTGATCATCTATTTTGAACCTATAAGGTATGTAGATACATTTGTGGTGCATTGGTCTAAAATTGAACATCCAACATGGACCAAATTTGAAAAAAGTCTACTATTGAGAAATTAGAATAGTAAGGTGACAATACATTACTTCTATGGTGCATATTTGGCTGTGTGCATTACATGTGGCATGAAATAAATGTATTGAGACATGGAGATATTGCAAATGATGAATTGATATTATTTTCTATTCTTGAAAATAAAATTCAATTGCTTTACATGATGTATAAAAGCAAGGTTGGGGAGATATCTAGTTTGACTCTTAGAAATTGGGATCTTTGGTGTATCCTAATAATTAAGGGTGACTATTAGTTTCTTTTTTTAGTGAGTTATATGTTTGTGTGTTAATATTTTTGTTATCACCCTTTATGAATTGATAAATATATTTACCATATTCTGATACACACACAAACACACACACATATAAATATTATATATGTATATGTATGCATGTGTAAATATGTATACAATACATACACATACATAAATAAATATATTTACATACATACATACATACATACATACATACATACATACATACATACATACATACATACATACATACATACATACATACATACATACATATGCCGACGTCCGCAACCGAATATCCCAGTTGACAAATTCCGCTGGTCCCCAATGAAGGGACCCATGTTCGAAACCACACGGAGAAGCATCTCTTGATCTATCACCCTCTCGGGTGTCCGGCCTCCGCCACATGTTATGGGAGAGGGGGAATATTTCTCTCTTAATCCCATACATACATACGCTGACAAGGAGTGGCCCAAGTGGTCAAGCACGATGTCCCCTAACAAGGGGACCAATGTTTGAATCCCAACTACCGCCATGATTTACCACCCTCCCAAGCGTCTGGCCTCCTCCATGGGCATGGGAGAGGGGGAGAGAATTCCTCTCTTAATCTCATACATACATACATACATACATACAATGTTGTGCATAAATATTCATTTACCCATGCACGTCTGTCTTCTAGGGCTCCGGGCGACAGCCCGTGCGATCCCTGATGACCCCGACACCCATGCCGCCGATCGCCTCGATCAGTGGCATCCACCTTCCTGCCAACCACACCCTAACCACCAGCATCATCCCACCAGAGACCATGACCACTCACCAGGCTGCATACGCACACAGTGCAGGAGCAGCAGAACCTAGCGGCAGTGGCACCGTTGGACAACCAGGGAGCAGTGAAGGCAACGACGCTATGGGAAGACCTTAGAAGATCGCGTGGAACCTGGTGCTGAAATAGCCGCGATCATCAGACGAGGAGGACTTGGCGTTTGCAAAGCCATGTGTTGTTGACGACACCATGCACGTGGACTTGGAGGCGTATGAATTCAATAGGATGAATAATGTATGGGAGAACACAGTGTTGCTATATACTCTTGGCAAGAAGCCTTTCTATCCCCAACTCCAGGCATGGATCCTTCGGACTTGGCGACCAAAGGGGTCCTTTGAACTGATTTCGAAGGAAGACAAAATTTTCCTCGTTCGGTTTTGCAATGGTGAAGGACAAGAAGGCCACGTTGGACCTTGGACTAAGGTTCTTTGATGCACAACTCGTCGTGGTGAAGGACTACACACGATGATGAATTGCAGAAGGACCTCTTCTCCTCAGTTCCAACATGGATTACATTACATTCGATTGGGAGATCGTGGACTCACAAGGCGGCCGACACCATAGCGGCAGGTGTAGTCAAGCTGTTGCATATAGATGGTCGTTCCCTTAAAGATGACAATGCTAGAGCCATTATGAAGTTGTAGGCGGATAGCATTAAACACGAAATAGTTTGGATGAATGTTAACAGAAAGGAGCCTATTCCTATTAGCATTAGCTACAACTTTGTTCCACTGAGATGCAAGAGTTTTTGTGCGTTTAGTCATGGTGATGGTCACTGTTGGGCAGAATCTCAGGCTGGAGATAAGAAGGTCTGGTGCACACAGACGGAAGGAAAGACCAAGGTCTGGCGTGCTCGACCCCAGCAGTAGAAGGTGGGTGGAAACCCAGCCACAAACACTAATACTAAGGAGAAGGAAGAAATCAGCCAAAGAAAAGAGGCAGCTGAGGTCGTGGATACAACCAAGAGAACACAGGGTTCAGAACAACAAGAAAAAGGTGAAGAAATGGGGACGGCCAAGCCCAAGCTGGGTGAGGTTGTGAACAAAGAATCTGGCAGAGCAAAGGAGGCTAATGTGGAAAGAACATTGGATGACTTCACTCCAGCGTCAAGAAAAAGTGGATCTCGTAGGATAGGTATCCCAAAATCTCAAGGAGTAGGGTTGGTTCTTGACACTACAAATAGCTTTGGGGAACTTATAGACTCAGACAAAGAAGAAGGGGAGGTTGTGAAAGAAAAAGGGTCAAATAACAAGGACTATAAGAAGGAGCCTAGAAGGCGAACGAGGTCTACAAAAAACCCTTGATATGTACATGCTTCTTTGGAATATCAAGGATGGGTGTGACAAGAATAAGAAGAAGGCGATTCGTGAGTGTATTGCAACTAGTGGCCACTCATTAGTTTCTTTGGTAGAAACAAAAATAAAAATCCAGAACAACAATAGTATAAAATACCTTTTCCCACAAGGATGGAACCACGTGTCTAATGTGGAGTATGGTGAGGTTGTTAGAGTCTGTGTGGTGTTGAAGCCCAATGCTTGGCAGGTGTCAGTGATACATATGTCAGATGTCACAGTTGATTGCAGAAAGAATGGTGGACTGCAGATGTGGATGATGGTTGTCTATGGTCATAATGATGGCAGATCTAGGCTTGACTTATGGAGAGATTTGTTATCACTTTCCAAATAGGTGCAAACTCCATGGCTGGTTATAGGTGATTTCAATACTGTCTGGCTACAGGCAGAAAAGGGGGAGAAGAGACTTCCTACTAATGTTGAAGTGGACACATTCAATCAGGCCATTGACAAAGCATGTTTATGTGAGTTACCTATGGTGGGTGGTGATTTGTTCATGTGGAATAATGAAAGAGCCCCAGAGCATAGAATAGCAAGCAAACTTGATAGAGCGTTTGTGAATGATGACTGGATGAAATTTTTTCCTAATGTTCAGGTAAAGGCTGAAGCTTATGATATTAGTGACCATGCACCTATTTGAATTTAGATCACGGAGAAAAAGCAGAAAAGGAGGCCCTTCAGATTTCTAAACTACTGGTCGGACTGGAAAGGTTTTGAAGATGTCATAAAGCAAAGTTGGATCATTCAAGTAACTCGTAATCCTATGTATGTGTTTTCTAAGAAGCCGATGAATACTAAGATGATGCTGAAAAAGTGGGCAAAGGAGGAGGTGAATATCCCAAATCTGCTGAAGGAGACAAAAAAGTAATGCAAAGATGTCAGAGAAAGACTGCGGGCTACTGATCCACTGAATCCCAATCTGATAAAGAAAGGTAGTGAGTTAAAAATGATGCTAGAATATCTAAAAAAGGCCAAGGAAAAATTCTACTGGCAAAGGAGTAAGGGAAAATGGTTGGAGGATGGAGACTGAAACACAAAGATCTATCACACATCGGTTAGAAGAAGAGAGGTAGGTAATATTATTTCTAAACTTATTAATGCTGAAGGGATGGTGGTCAATAAACAGGAGGACCTTGAGGAACAAGCCATAAACTTCTACACGTCTTTGTATAACAAAAGATTCTCTAATGACATTGATGAGGAGGAGGAGGTTGAATGGAAGTATAATCTTACAAGTACCCACAACAACATTCTCACAAGAAGAACCAATGAACAGGAGGTCAAGAAAGCGGTGTGGAGCATTGGCAACAATAAGTCGCCTGGGTCTGACAGTTTCAATGCTTTCTTTTACAAGAAGACTTGGGAGATTATTAAAGATGACTTGCTTGCTTATGTAAATTGGTTCCTGGAAGGCAAAAATATGGTGAGACAAGTTAATCATTCTTTCCTTGTTCTTATTCCAAAGAAGAAGGTCACCTCCTCGCTTGCTGATTTTTGTCATATTGCCTGCTGCTCGGTACAATACAAGATTATTGCAAAAATTTTGGCTGCCCGGTTGAAGATGGTCCTCCCTTATCTGATTTCCTGGAAACCAAGGAGCTTTTGTAATTGGTAGAAGCATAAGTGACTGTGCACTTCTGGCTGAAGAATTTCTTCTGAATGACAATGTTATGAGAGGTAGTAGGAAGGCCTGCCTAAAATTAGATGTTTCCAAAGCTTATGACAGTGTGAGGTGGGAGAAATTATGGTGGATCATGTAACAGATGGGATTCAATGAACAATGGATAGGCTGGATGAAGAAATGTGTTGGGACTACTAGCTACTCCATCTTGGTTAATGGCATGTATGCAGGTCTTTTTAGAGGAGGTAACAGGCTGCACCAAGGCGACCCCTTATCTCCTCTTCTTTTTGTGATTGTCATGGAGTATTTCACAAGAAAGATGCAACAAGATGAAGAACGGAAGGAAATAAAGCCTTACACTATCCACGGTACAAAGGTCATGACACATTTGATCTTTGCGGATGATGTTCTGGTTTTTATTGAAGCCAAACAGCAATATCTGGAAAATCTTAGAAGTCTTCTGGGGAAGTTTGGAAAGCAAACAGGGCTGTGTGTTAATGAAAGCAAGACTCATATTTTCTTGTCCAAGAACTGCTACCAGATGGAAGATAGGCTCAATCAGGCTATGGGAGT